>ML807697.1:56387-88460 GCA_009831015.1 Picea engelmannii | reverse complement strand
TGCTAAACCAGGTATTTCTGATGATTTTCATGATTTTATAGAAACTCCAACACCTTCATCTCATCCTGTTTATTTACCTTCTGTTGGAGTTTCCCGTAGTCTAAATTTTGGGAGTGTTCCTGCTGGGTTTTCTCCTCCTAATCTTGAATTGGTAGGAGACACCCTTGTCACTCCCCTCTCCCCTGAGGTGGTACCCTAGTTCAGACCGAACACCTCTGAATATTTTCCTACCCCGGGTTTTACCACCCCTTCTGCTATTACCACTGTTGTCTAAGAAAGGGAAACTCTTGTCCCTTTTAGCCCGCAAACTTGTTCTCCAAATTTTCCGCTGTTCCCCTCCCATCCTGTCAGCTCAGTTCCTGTCTTTCCGATTCAAACCTCGTCTCCTCCTAGTTATCCTACACCTATTGTTCCTATGGAAGGTTCTAATCCCCCTCTAAACAGAATGGATGCCATAGTGGCTACCAGATATGCCCCCTTAATCCTACCTCAACCTATGAATCCTCTCCCTGCTAGAGATTACTTGAAATATATGCCTAAATTCACTAGGGAAGAGGACATAACTGCGGAAGAGCACCTTGCTTCCTTCTACAGTTATGCAGACAACCTAAACATTGAAAATGAAGATGTCTAGATGAGAGTCTTCATCCAAAGCCTTGATGGTGAGGTGAGGAAATGGTTTAGGGGATTGGCCCCCGGATCTATTGCTAGGATTGAAGCTCTAGATAATGATTTCCTGAGGCAGTGGGGAGATAAAAAATATTTCATGTATTAGATGACAGAGTTTGGGTCCTTGAAGAAAAAGGAAGGAGAGTCTATCTCTGACTTCTCCAAAAGATTTAATAAGATGTATAATAAGATCCTTGCTGAGATAAAACCCATAGAAGCCTCTAGAATCTCTTATGCTAATGCATTCGACCCTGACTTCTGCCTTCTATTGAGAGAGAGAAGAGCTACCTCCCTAGCTCAAATGCAAGATGCGGCCATAGAAGTGGCATCTAATGTATTGGCAGTTGACAGACTGAGAAATAAGACTGATGTAGACATCAGAAAGGTAAGATTTGAAGCCTCGACTTATGGCCCCTCTGTGCCTCACCCTCAAATGGATGAATTGAACAAGCTAGTGAAGTCTTTGTCCGCAGAGATGGAGAAAATGAAGGTGGAGGGGAAGCAAACATACAAAAATCCTCAAAATAATGAAAACAAAGGAAATTTCAGGAGGCCAAATAATAATGCTCCCCAGATTATGCAAAGGGACCAGAGGGGAAGAGATAGAGAAGATCAGAAGATTCAGGCCCCTCTTCAAAATAATTTTGTAGCTAATGATGAAGAAAGGGAAATAGACGGGTTTGATCCTGAAATCCACTGCTTCAAAGATACTTCTCCTTTTCCTCATCTCACTCAATCAACATATGAGGAATATCTCATGGACAGTCAACTAAACGAGTTGAGCAAGGGAGACAAGGCTAGCAACAGCCAAAACAAGTATAACCCAAGATCCAAGAAGAAGACATGAGCACCTGATGTTCCTGAACAACTCACTAGAATAGAGAAACCTGCTAATGAAGTAACAGACAACAACAAAGGTAAGAAGGCCCAACCCCTCTCTCCAATGTCAAGATTCATGTTCCTGAAGTAAGGGAAATTCCAAAGCTGGCATCCTCTTTTAACTTTGAGCATGAAATTCAAAAAATCAGAACCCCTATGCCCCTCTCTGAACTGATCAAACATGAAGTGTTCAAAAACACCTCTCCGAACTATTACAGTCTGATACCTCGTGCCATCCCATAGACTCAATCAATTTGCAAGATGAAAAGCCTGCAGTCATCCTCGGTCCTATGGTAGAAGACATAAATGATTCAGTCCCTCCCTTCTACACATCCTTGAACATACATGACAAGGTGCTGCACAACTATTTGATGGATTTAGGGGCTTCCCACAACCTCATGCCCAAAACTGTCATGGAAGAATTAGGACTAGAAGTCACTAGAGCCTATCATGACCTCTATTCCTTTGACTCCAGGAAAGTTCAATGTCTAGGAGTCATCAAAGATCTGGTTGTGACCTTGTTTCARCTGCCCATGAAAAGTGTGGTCATGGACATTGTAGTCGTTGATGTTCCCCCCAAGTTTGGTATGTTGTTGTCAAGATCCTGGATAAAAAGACTTGGGGGAAYCCTGCAAATGGACCTAACTTATGATAYTATTCCAGTGTTTGGGGGGGAACATAGGAGACTGTACAGAGAAGCCTAGCTGGCCTACATAATCAATGACGAAGCCAATCCTACCAACCATCCTATCTTTTCTCTTGACACTGATTTAGGTTCCAGTTTATTACAACTCACTAATGCTCCCGAGCCTCTTCTAAAACTTAGAAAGAAACCCACTACTTCTCATGAAATTTCTCCCCCCATCACCTCTGTCTGGAAAATGTTCTTTGATGGAGCCTCTTTCAGGGAAGGTGCTGGGGCCTGAGTGTTTTTTGTGTCACCTGCTCAGGAAACTGTATCTCTGTCATACAAGATAGAGTTTGAGACAACCAACAATGTGGCAGAATATGAAGCTCTTGTTTTAGGTTTAAGAGCTGCAAAGGAAATGGGGATTCAAGATGTAGCAGTGTTCAGAGATGTAGAATTGATGGTCCAGTAGATCAGAAACGCCTATCAAGCCAAGCATCCTCGACTCAGGATTTACAGAAATGAGGTATGGGACCTAATCGACAGTTTCTTCTCAGCATTTAACATTTCATTCGTTCCAAGAGAGAAGAACACAGTGGCTGATTCTCTGGCTACATCAATGAGCTGTTTCAAAGTGCCCCTGCCACCCAAATTCAGATATGATGTAGAAGTAAAATACAGGCCCTCCATACCCGACAATGTCAAACATTGGAAGGTGTTTGAGGATGATCTTGAGATCAAAAGATTCTTGGAGACTGTTGAAGAATTTTCTGCACTGCATATTGATCACGACCCTGTTTCCGAAGAAAAGCTTGATGATGGTAATTTTCTGAATAAGATTGCAGTGTGTGACATTGTGCAGCTGCCCAACAATCATATTCCAAAGGGATTGGTTCCTTTGGAAATACTTTTTGATAGAAATGATGTGGCATTAAAGGAGAAAATCTCAGATGATCATGCTGATACAACTCAGTGCAACATTGGAACTGAGAATGAACCCAAGTTTGTCAAATTGTCAAGAAGCCTGACAAAGGAGAAAAGGGATGAATACGTTGAATTATTGAGGGAGTTTGTGGATATTTTCTCCTGGACCTATGAAGACCTCAAAACTTATGACACTTCTGTAGAAACTAAGACAGATCAATCCTATGTTACTGCCTATCATGGAGAGAGAGGTGAATAAGCTTCTACACGCCCAGATCATCGTGCCATTGAGATATTCAGAGTGGGTGGCCAACTTGGTCCTAGTAAGGAAGAAGAATGGGGAAATCAGACTCTGTGTAGATTTTAGAAAACCTGAACAAGAGTTCAAGGAAAGACAATTACCCCCTGCCAAAGATGGAACATATATTGCAGAGGGTGACAAGATCATCCATGATTTCCATGATTGATGGCTTCTCTGGATACAATCAAATCTCTGTTCTGCCTGAGGACAGAGAAAAGATAGCATTTACCACTCCCTGGGGCACCTTCATGTATGCTAAAATTCCATTTGGATTGATGAATGCGGGGGCAACTTTTCAGCGAGCCATGGGCATAGATTTCATTGGGGAAAAAGATAAGTTTGTGGTCATCTATCTGGATGACATCACAGTGTTTTCCAAATCTGATAAAGAACATTGTTGTCATCTCAGGAAGGTTTTTCTGAAATGTAGGAGTTTTGGCCTTTCATTGAATCCCAAAAAATCATTGTTCGCCATGAAGGAGGGAAATTTACTGGGCCACATAGTATAGGAAATAGGAGTCAAGATTGATCTTAGCAGAGTTGAAGCAATCCAAGCCTTGTCAATCCCAAGATCCAGGAAAGAAGTCCAGTCTTTCCTTGGAAAAATTAATTTCCTAAGGAGGTTTGTTTCTAACTTTGCTGAAATAGTAAAGTTTATAATAGCCATGTTGAGAAAGAGAAATGAAGTAAGGTGGACTTCTGAGGCTCGAAATTCCTTTGAGAAGATAAAGAAAGCCTTGACTTAATCTCCTATGCTTATTCTCGATTACTCAAAGGATTTCCTTATTTTCTCCTTTGCCTCAGCTGACATAATGGCTATTGTTTTACTACAAAAAATGATGCCAGGCTGGAGCAGCCTATTGCCTATTTTAGTAGGGCATTAAGGAATGTTGAGGTCAGGTACGACATCATGGAGAAGCAGGCCTATGCCCTGGTGAAAGCTCTCAAATCTTTTAGAGTCTATGTCCTACAATAAAAAATCATTTCCTATGTTCCCTCAGCTGCTATGAAGGACATTATTATTCAGCCTGATATAGATGGGAGGAGGAGTAAATGGATAGCCAAGATCCTTGAGTTTGATTTGGAGATAAGGCCTACCAAATTGATCAAAGGTTAAGGTTTAACCAAGCTGTTGGCTGAAGCAAATTGAAAATATTTGGGGGTAGGTTTCATTAATGAATGCTCAGAAAATCAGTAGGATCAACTGTCTGATGCAGACCCTCAAGTAGAACCCCCATTTGCGCGATGTCCTTGGTACAAGGATGTTATATATTTTCTGCAAGAGTTGCGGCCTCCTGATGGCCTGCAAAGAAGCAAGGTAAGAGCTCTAAAGCTCAAAGCAGTCAACTACTGCCTTGTTGATCGAGTTTTATATTGGAAAGACCCCCTGGGGGTGATTTTAAAATGTATGAATCCACAAGAGGCTCAAAGGATCATTGTTGAATTTCATGATAGCCTATGTGGAGGGCACCATTTCTGGAAAACTACAGCCTACAAAATCCTCAGGGATGGGTACTACTAGCCCACCTTATTCACTGATGTCTGCAGAGAGGTCAGAGCCTGCATCAAATGCCAAAGGTTCTCAAGAAAGAAACAACTTAAATCTCTACCTTTAAAACCTGTGGTTGTTTCAGGACCTTTCCAGTAGTGGGGCCTAGAATTTATTGGGGATATCCACCCTTCTTCCAGTGGAAAACAAAGATGGATCCTGACTACCACAGATTTCTTTACCAAATGGATAGAAGCTATCCCCACCAGGAGTGCTTCTCATAAGGTAATCATTTGGTTCTTGGAGGACCTCATCACTAGATTCGGTTTCCCAAGCAAGATTGTTACTGATAACACAACATCTTTCAAAGCTGAACCATTGGTCAAATTATGTGGGTAATTTGGGATCAAACTGATTCACTCCACCCCATACTATCCCCAGGGCAATGGTTTAGTAGAGTCCTCCAACAAAAGCCTGATAAGGATCATCAAAAGACTGTTAGAGGACAACAAAAAGGCTTGGGATTCAAAGCTGAAATTCGCTCTATGGGCTGATCGAGTGACCACAAAGAGATCCATATGCATCTCCCCTTTCCAATTGGTTTATGGGACAAAAGATGTCTTTCCTTCTCAACTAGCCATGCCTGTAGAAAAATTCCTCCAGGATTATAAAAGAGAGCCTGATGATATGATCAGAAGAATTCATCAGCTGGTAGAGGTCCAGCAGGCCAGAGAGCAGGTGATGAACGAAGTTTAGGACCGTCAGCAGAAGATCAAGCAGGATTTTGACATGAAGGCTAAGAAGGAAGATTTCCAGATGAGAGATCTGGTACTAAAATGGGATGCTCCTAAGAAAGACAAGGGTAAGCACGACAAATTTGAAGCCCTATGGGTCGGGCCCTTCAAAATCTCTGAAGTATTTTCAAATAATACCTACAGATTACGGGATTTGAAGGGTCAAGAAGTTTTCAATGGCCCTGTGAAAGGGCATTTCCTGAAGAGATGTTTCTCTTGAGCCACACATGGCTCTTCTGCATTTGTAAATATTGTTTTTCTTTTATCTTTATGTTTTGACAATGACTCCATAGCCCAACACAAGGCACTAAAGCTACAAAAGAGTTCTCGGCATCCCACAGGGGGCGTGTCGTCCTCCATGGAGCCTAATGTTAGCACATAATCATGTATGGGGTATTTTCCTCAAAGAAGCGCCCCCTTGGGCGAAAATAGAGATTTGGAAAACCTATTTATCCCAAAGTTTTAAAGGGTTGGCACACTATTTTAACGAATAGGCGGATTTGGATGGTCAAGATCTGCTCGCCTAGATCTACGGTCGAAGTTTCATTCTGGAGCCCCCTCGTCATTCTACCTTTAACAGAGGGGGGGGGGGTCTAGAATTGGGCACACATCTCTCAACGGTCAAGATTGGGGTGCCTAGATCAACGACGCTCAAACGATTCCGGACCCCCTTTGTTGTTCTACCATTAATAAGGGGGGGGGTCTGGAATGGAGTGGTATTGTCATGGGGCCCCCTCCTATCATGTTGCCTCCTATGTCATCTTCCCCCCCATTTGGTAAACTGTTTCCCACCTCCACTTGTCGATTACCGCCTCCCGCTCCCTTCCATGTCGTCTCGCCATAAGTGACACATCCTCCCTTGATCAATCATGTCCTCGTCACCTCCTCATTCACTGTTTCCCCTCATCCCTGCCTGGTCACCACTCATCTACCATTTCCAATCATGTGCCCCAGTCTTTGCACCAGCCTCCACGCCTTATCCATTAGGTTGTTCAGTTGATCCAGGTGGCAGCGCGAGAGGGCCTCCACATCCCAAGAGTGCAGAGTTGGTCGGGTCGTTCCCGATCCCAAGGAAGCAGTTATTGAAGTTGTTGTTGGCGGTTAGACATCGTCTCCAATATAAATGGAAAGTCCAACAAAGGATTAAAGGCATGTCGATTCATTCGCAGGGTTTTCAGAAGTCTAATTGCGTCTATCATAAGTGCACGACCGTTCAGAGACTGCATGCGCAGACTGCCAGCAGACATGCAGACACAATGTTTTTAATGCAGTGTCTCGTTTTCACTATTGTTGTTTTTGTTTGAGTATATGTAGGCAATTTTGCCATTTTGGTAATTTATCGATGATTGAGATAAGCTCTTGATTGTAAAGTTTCTGAGGAAGCTCTGGTTATGTATTTCAATTTGAGACTGTCAAATTAATGAAATTCAACTTCTCTTTTCTTTGGTTTTTTGTCTGACAGTTGTTTGAAACACTCGGAATTGGAGGATCTGGTCGAGGGTCGCATATTGTAGGATGATGTATGGTTGATCACTGCAATCTCTGCACCAGTCTTAAACAATATACCATGCCATCTTTTCACCTGGTACTGAATGATTCAGAATTGGAGGATCCAATCGGATGGTTGCGACTGCATAGTATGATAGGTTTGATCAGTGTGCAGTTATCACTGTGTCATTCAGGCATATTTCAGTGTTTTGTTTTTATTCCCCGAGTTTTTGGAAGGCCTGATGCCTAGAGCAGTATCCTCCCTTTTCTCCCAAGTCTTCCCTCTACTCTCGCTTTAACTCAAATTCCTGACTGGAGTTAGTTATGGCCCTCATTTCCCTATGCATTTCTGGCCTAGTTTTTTGAGTCAAACGATATTGTTCTGAGTTTGCCTCCATTCGATCACCCCCTTTCAAACAATTCGTGACATAAACTGATGGGTGTTGGGCTCTGCTTCTGTCGCAATCCAGGAGTGACTTCTGACGCTAACACATGGAAAGAAAGGGACACTACATGTGTGTACACACCTCAACAAGTGGGACATTTATATAATGTGAATTTTCTTTTGCAAGTCTTTGATTTTTTTTTAAAGAGAAACATTTCATTGTTATCAAGACCTCTTTGGGAGAGAATCTGGAAGGTTCATAATAAGGATTTTATCTTTTTCTAGCTACATTCCCTTTGGGTCTTCAGCCCTTTCATCCCATGAAATGAGGGACAATCCCTTCTTGGGTTAGTACACCCGAAAATCCCAAAAGATAAGGAGATGAGGGGATGACGTGTGGA
The DNA here is from genome assembly GCA_009831015.1 of Picea engelmannii. Classification (NCBI taxonomy): domain Eukaryota; kingdom Viridiplantae; phylum Streptophyta; class Pinopsida; order Pinales; family Pinaceae; genus Picea; species Picea engelmannii. Next base: position 80,502 of record ML807697.1, on the reverse strand, counting down.
AAGTGACATGTATAGTCGAGAATGGTACAATGAACTGTCAAGGGAACCTCCCAGTAGAAAACCTATCCATAAGGATGACCACTTACTAGGGCGCAATGTCAACCACCAAGGTGAAATAGGGAAAATAACATAATTTCCAAGTAGACATTAAATAATCAAAAGTAGTTTTAAATGCAACAAACTCAAATGCCTCAAATATTGAAATGACACTCACCATAATACCTGGTTTGTACCTCATGGAGCAAGACCCAATGTCTTTCAGAAACAAGCTGATGTGGTGGATACCCTCATGATGAACCTGAGATGGTGCAAGTGGACTGTGTCAACCATCTGTCTCTCTATACTCCATGTCTGCAACATGAGGGGCTCGAGACCTCATATCCTTAGTTATCCTAGGAAATGGTGATAACATATCGGTCCTACTTGGGGACATGTACTCACTGTAGAGTTCATGAGAAACTCAAATTCTCTTGGTCTGACCTATGACTACACTAAAACATACAAACGTAAAATCTAGGATGGTTCTATCACCCTTCGTCCATATACATCAAAATCAAATAAAAAAATACAACTACTCTAGAGAAAAATGAAACATGATATGTAGTTAAACTATTATGAGCAATCAAGATGCAAATGCAAGGAAATCAAGATGACCTACCTACTTAACTAGGGCCAAGGCCCTGACGAAGTCAAGTTCCCTTAATGTACGGTCTGAGAAGAGACCCATCCACTGATAATGGCATCTTTCTCCCATCCAAGGCTGTCAAATAGTACTTCTCCTTCTTGAAATTCTTCTTGACAATGTAAGGTCCAAGACAAGAACTGTTATCATTCTAATTGTATTTAGGATTTCCCTTCTTCTTATCCCACATGAATGCAAGACTTCCTTCATTGTAGTTGATATAAAGCTTATGTTTGATGTAAAGATACGAAGGAGGTTCTGTATTAACTGCATCTTCAATGGATTTTCCATGTTCTTTGTTCTCTTTATCTCCTTTCTTCAATATCTTGATGGACCCTGGCTCTTTCTCTTGGAACTTTGCAAGCTTCTCCTTGCACTCATTTGTCCTTGGGAGTAATATATCTATGCAATCTTCCTGTGCAAAAGGAAGGTCCCAAGGATTATACTCAATAATTCGACAAGGTACATCAAAGTTGCACTCACTCATGTAATCATGAATGTTGGGGTCAATCACATGTTTGTCAGCCTGCTCCCGACCATATAAAACCTCAAAAGTCTCATCCACCGTGGGAATATGTGTGTGGGTGAGATCCATACTGAGAAAAACCCCTAGAGCAGTGGATAAACTTCTTGATAGAAACATCCCCCAAGAATTTGGAACATCAATCAAGACTATGTTCATAATGAGGCTGGTATGAGGGAAGTCAATTAGATAAACTTCAACATCTTCACAAAGCCCATAAAATTTGACCTTCTTGGAATCAATATCCCAAACATTTTCATAAGGTTGGGTTGTCTTCAAACCAAGTTGTTCCATTACTTTTAAGGACATGACATTGGCTGAGGCTTTGGAGTCGAGCATAAAATTGTTCAAACAAAGACCATTCATTCCCAAAGAGAGATAAAAAGGGGGGTTATTATCTTTCTATCGATCAATATACATGGTATTCATGATTATTGGAGATTCCTCCTTTTTAGTTGGTACTTTCAATAACTTCAAGAATTATCTTCTTATAGATGAGATATGCACATTTCCATCACATGGACTGTCATATTCAACTTCCCAAACATAGATGACATGTCTATATTCAATTGAATATCCTCTTATGTCGAAGTTGGCTTTGGAAGAAATTCATCGACTTTTGGTGGGGGCAGAGGGACCACTTTTTCTGTAGATGGAAGAGGAGCTTCCACCTCTGGTGAAGTGGAAGGTTGTAGTGGAGGAACTGAAGCCTTTTTTCTTCTTGTATACATCAAAACTTCCTTTTTTCTCAACTCCTTTCTCTGATATTCTGTTAACTGATTAAACACTCTAGAGTCGTCCTTCTCTGGCTCCTCTTTTTTTGACTTAGTCAATCTGCTCCTGAGTGATATCTTATTCTCGGAAGTTGCAAATAATGTCCATGAAATTTATACCATCAGAAGAGTCTCCATCACATCGGGGACACTCATCCTCCTGATGAGGTTCTTGGCAAGGAGAAAACCACGGTGTCTCTTCAATGTTGACCATCCCAACTGGATTCCACGTGTCAGGAGCCTTTGCCTCTTGTTGTGGCCTTGGATTTTGACATGTGGAATCTCTCTGTTGTTTGGTAAACTGAGGTCTAGAGGAAAATTGATTTCTTTCCACAGTGGTTAATCGACCCATGATATGATTCCGAGCTTGGAAAAAATGAGTACTCATCTGGTCTATCTTCTGAGTCAAGGGAACTATTGGATCGAGTGCACTGCTACTAGGATCTTTGGTCTTTGCTTCTTTCTTGACATGACGATACTGAAAAGGGTCAACCTTTGAGTAAAGAAGATGCTCTTCAATTTATGCAATATACTCTTTGGTTGTGCTAGGTTTGTAGGCTTCTTATCGTGCAGGATGAAACATAATTTCCCATCGAATGCATTCATATAAAGGATACGAACAAATGTATCTGAAGGACGTAGATCCGTTGGGATTTGGTTGTACAGTCTCTCAAACCTATTGTCAAATTCACTCACTATCTCATTCTCCTTCTTCTTCATTTGATTGAATGGAGATACAAGCATTCCATTATCTTTCTTTGTTGTCCATTTGTTCTTGAACAAATTAACGAAATTTTCATAATATGAAATGTGATTATCAGGAAGGCCTCTAAGCCATCTCTGAGCATCTTTAGTCAATGATGAAGCTAATAGACTGATTGTTGCATCCTCATGTTCCACTTTTTCATTCTCCATATCTTGGCCCTAGGATAGAGATGATCATCGACTGTCACCACATTGTGTCCCAAGAACTTTGGAAACCATTTGTGAGATTCTTTTGGCATGGCATTAGGGTGTCCGATGATGTTGGTCATGTTCAAGGGTTTGCAAAGGTATTTTTTCCAAGGGTGAGCCATTGGAGCAAAGGGAAGGGTACCTTAGAAAAGGGTTTTGATAGCGGGATATTTGAGAGGAGGACTTCTTTGGTAAACCTTAGAAGGATTGAATATTCTCGAAGGAAAGGTATTAAGGGAAAGTTGATTCTGGGATGGTGGAGTCACCAGATGACCTTCAATAATATATCATCAAGGGTGGAAGGGGAACATCATTCAAGTGGAGTCGCCAGGAAAGCTAGGGGTAAAGGCTTTGGGATGGTAGCTTGCCAAAGTATCATTAGGGCACGAAAGAGGATCCAAAATTATCCCTGACAACGACGCCAAAATGTTATCGTATAAACTGTAGGTTAGGAAAATCCCAATCCAATCCACAGGATGGAAATAATGGTGGGATAGTCTACCCACTGTCACCTTAGATAAATGCTCTGCTCCCTTTAGTGAAGGATAAATCCAACATAAGGGGGGAATCCCGGGTGACCCTAGGGGGAAATGAGATGGGAAAGTGAGGTTATAGAAGTGATGCCCCTATAGGTCAAACTACTAGGTGGAGGATGGCTCAAAAATGAGTCTCAGAGATGGTCAAGGGTTGCCAAGTGCTTGAGTACCTGTGGAGGATTGTTGTACCTGCCCGAGACACAAGAAAACACAAGATACGTGGACAATAATATAATGGAAAATAAAGTGAAGCTTTTTGTTCCAATTAGCAGAAGTATATAATGATATAAATCAACGAATTAAATAAGAAGAAAATATGTTAAACAAGTCACTAAAATTACAAGAAAATATGCAAGAGATTAGCTAGCAATTACTAGTGAAACTCAAATGTGATAGCACACGACTTTAAAAACAATTAAAGACTGTTAGGTACAATTATTGAAGAGATATTATTTCATCCTTATGTCTATATCAAACAATTTCTATAGCATAAAATTCCAACCACCAAAACTTGCAAGTAAACCACCCAAAAGAAGCACAACAACTAGTAGATTAATTTGGTAGCTTTCTAGCAAATTCTGATGGTTAGAAAATGAGTAAATTTGAAAGTTGTGAAGTGTTTTGCTGAAACCCTAATGGATGTATTTTTATTTTTTAACAACAATAAGAGTTACTTGGAAAAATATGAGGCCCTAGTGGCATAAGAAAACCAGTAGCATGTAGAATTGATTGCACTTCAAACAATTTGAAAATCTCATAAAATCAATTTACCCAATGCAAGTAATTTTATTTCTCCAATGAAAATTTCATATTAGTGCCTTAAAATAATATTGGGTAAATGGAGTCTTGGATTGTAAGAGTTACATATTCAATATCCCTAGGGGTGTAAATCCTCTTACTCCCTAAGGCATGCAAATCAAACTTAGGTAAAACTAGGAGGGTGTACACCCTTGTACTCCTCTTAGAAACCTTGCAAAAAGAACTTTTCGACTAGAAAATGAGATGAAGCTTGATGGAGGGTGTATGAACTTATACTCCTCCTATGGTTTCAACCAACAACAATTATGAAACAAGAAAGGACAACTAACAATTGTTGATTTTCCTTACCAATTTCAAGAGAGATGTAATATAAAAGCCTAGTTCACCAAGCAATGAACAATCATAAGCAAGAGAGAATACCTGCAATAGGTGCACACCACCTTAGCTCCCCAAATCACCAAGAGAATTCACCATAAGACATTTTCACGAGAGAGATATATCTAAATTTCCCAAAGAGGGTGCAAATTTCAGCCAAGTAGTCTTCTCACAATGGGAGAGCTATGATAAAATGACAAGAGTTTGATCTTTGTTTATACAAATCCTTCTAAAAGTGTTTGTAAACTTAATTTTAGGGTAACCACAAAGTAAGGGGTCAACAATCCTTATGTTTCCCCTTTATATCATTAAATTCAAATTTAATTTTAAAAAATGCACATAAGAAACCCTAATACGAAGTCATCCCTCTCTAGGGTGACATTTTGGCACTTTTGGGTGGATGTTGAGGTTGGGGATGAATCATTGGGCCTCCAAAGGCCTTTTCCCCAAGTGTTAGGGTATTCTCCATCAAGGTGAGGCTTATCCTCTCCCAAAATTCCAAGTGTCCATCTGCACCACCAAACCCTAGCCCTAGGTTGATATCAAGCCCTCCAAAAGTGATGTTTTGGCCTCCAAAGACAAAACATTAGGCAGGTAGGGGCTAGGTGAGGTCCTCCATGGTGCCTTATTTTGCCTCCAAAGGAAACATTCATATTTTCCCAATGTGTGGGTCATTGTATCCATTCTATGGGATTCAAGCCCCAAGGAAGCCCAAGCTAGGATTGTTCTTCCAAAACTGTACACCAACTAGGTCCTACAAGGACAATGGATACGCTCTCCAAGGATATCAATTCAAATGCATCATGATAAGTAAATCCAATCATTGAAACAACCACCCAAGCATGTGCATAAAAAGCCACTTAATCAAACTAAACAAGTTCTCAAAGACCCTATTTAATTTACCAAGTTTAGGTATGGGAGGGTTGACAAGGCAGCCTATTGGGTAAATCATTCCCTAAGTCAAGGAGTGTTTTCCAAATGGAACCCTCTCTAGGTCACGTGGAGAAGATGATATGGATGGGGGCAAGACTTTTGGGCATGGGGTCCGTGGCATAAAAGGGATTGTGGTGTCTCATTTATTTGGGCTTTTGTAGAGGGTGTGTTGCACCTTTGTTTTCAATGCATCATTTTTCCAAGCCCATTTGTTGCCATTAATTATTTAAGGCCCAAACACTGGGTACTCCCTATGGGTTAATCGATTAGATTTGGGGGCAGTACCATAGAGTCACTTGAAGCTAGAGGTACACATAGTGCCATATGCATGGAAAGAAAGGGACACCACATGCATGTACACACCTCAACAAGTCGGACATTTATATAATGTGAATTTGCTTTTGCAGGTCTTTGATTTTTTTTTAAAGAGAAACATTTCATTGTTCACATGACCTATTTGGGTAAGCATTTGGAAGGTTCTTAATAAGGCTTTTATCTTTTTCTATCTACAATTCCTCTGGGCCTTCATCCCATTTTCCCATGAAATGAGGGACAATCCCTTCTTGGGTCATTACACCCGAAAATCCCATAATTTAAGGAGACGAGGGGATGAAGTGTGGATAGTGAAAGTATGGTCGGGAATGGTACTATGACTTCTCAAGGGGACCTCCCAATAGAAAATATATCCCTAAGAATGACCACTTACCAGGGCGCAATGTCAACCACCAAGGTGAAACAGGGAAAAGAGCTTAATTTCCAAGTAGGCATTTAATAATCAAAAGTAGTTTTAAATGCAACAAACTCAAATGCCTAAAATAGTGAAATGACACTCACCATAATACYTGGCTTGTACCTCATGGAGMAAGACCCAATGTCTTCCAGAAACAAGTTGATGTGGTGGATACCCTCATGATGAACTTGAGATCTATGGTGGTGAGGCAGGCCTCTATCTGTGCAAGTGGATGATGTCAACCATCTATCTCTCGGTACTCCATGTCTGCAACCTRAGGGCCTCGATACATCATCTCTTTATTTAKCCCTAGGAAATGGGGATACCAATTCCCTTTCCAATATTTATCATTTTGGGACYARCCTCAGATCCAACGTTAATGTCCACATATTYCTCTAGCTTCATTTCTTCAACCCTTTTCATTTGCATTTCATGTCTATCAGTTGTTTTTTATATGGGGACCAAACATTTTGGAATCCTATTACTCCACMTAAGTCAAACAATTCACAAAATTCACTCAAACCTTTCCAATCAATGATATTATCAACGAACTTCCCTTCATTTGTCAAAAACCTTTCCACTTGTTCATGATCATTAAACACTTTCCAATAGTCATAGTTATCTGGGACAAAAGGTTTGCAAATACCATCCGTTTTGACCTCTACATCTGTGGTGATCTCAACTATTTGGATAGAGGAAGCATTTATGGCAAAAGCATTAGCTAAATTGTTTTGTTCCCTTGGGACAATAGTAATGGAGAAGGCCTCAAAGTGCTTTATAAGATATATCACTACACGTCTATACCTCTTCAATCTCTCATTTTTCATGGAATAAATATTTCTAGCTTGGAACATGATAAGCTCATAATTTACAAAGACTTCCAAAAAATTAATACCCATATCATTATCCAACTCAAGTCTTAGGAGTAAGTCTTCATATTCGACAACATATTTGTAACCTCAAACTTTGATCTATAGGAAAATATCAAAGAATCATTTTGAGGACAAATAAAGACAACACTTGCACCATCACCCAATTGAGATTGGGCTCCATCAAAGTACATTGTCCAGATTTCATCTTCAACTCCCTTTGTTTCTTCTTTCTTGATTTCAGGGGCTAAGGAGTGGGAAATAATATCATAGTTACCCATGTCATCATGTAATATCCACACAAATTTATTCATGGGTTCTATAGGGTCTTCCACATGGAATATTATAAAATATTCCCTATATAAAGTCACAAAAGTTCCTTCACAAGTAGGGATGGTCACATAGGAAAGGTCCATCTATAAAGATCCCCCCAAGTCAACATACGGCTTCCTCAGCAAGAGAATTCCCCAAGAATATGGGATATATATGACTACAACATCCATTAAGATTGCAATATATGGATAGAAATCTCATCTTACATCCGAGTTCTTAATTATTAAAAACACTTTGATTTCCCTTTCATCTATGGCATACACATTTCTATATGGCCTAGTGGTTTTAAGGCCCAATTACCCCATTAATTTCAATGACATGACATTTGTTGATGCCCTCTAATTCAACATGCAATTTTTCAACAATAAATCATTTAACTTTAATGAGATATAGAAAGGGCTATGTATACCATTTGACCCTCCATGATCCATGTTTTGCAAAATGATTGGTCCATCTTCGAAAGGATCCTTATTAACATTACTAAATCCCAAGTTTCTTTCAACCTTTTTTCTTTGTGATGGAATCTTTATGAGTTCAAGACAGGGAAATGATATATGGGATTTTGCAAAGAAATTATCTATATCAATGATGATATCCACATCCAAATACATCCTTTGTCATATTAAATGTTCAGAAATCACTTGAATTTCTTATTGGATGTATTGGTTGAGCCATAGGGATTATTTGGGGTTTTTTAATTGGATAAATTTGGGGTTGTTGAATTGGATATGTTAGACAATTGGTTGTCATTGATGTCAACCCTTAGAGTGTTCGAGATACCCCAGAGGTGTGATCGAGATTGATGGTAAATTATTTTTCACTGATGTCAACAGGTGTGATGGGTGCATTTGAAGAAGTCTACAAGAAGCCCCAGATGTGTGGATATGGAACCCAAAGTTGATCAAGGAATAAGTGTTGATGATTACAGTTGCGTGAGACATCCTCTGGGACACAGACTGAATGAGTCGGCCTGAGAGAAATCCCATGAGATGGGTGTTCCCATGAGATGGGTGTGTGGTTCCTATTTGAGACAAAACTAGAACGTTATATTGGCCTCTTCTGTGTAGAGAGTTGAGATGATAATCCAAATGATTCTCCTATGTCACACAGTGAGAAATAAGATCTGCTGAGTTGGACGTGCCTGTGGCTGAGCATAGGTGAACGTGTGGAAAATTCCATGAGTTGTGTGCACCATTCTGAGACAGAGATGAAACAATGTATTAGCCTCCTCTGAGAAGAGAGTTGAGAATATGTGATACTCCAGATGATTCTCCTATGTAATGAAATGGGAAAGAATATCTGCTGATTTGGACGTGCCTGTGGATGAGAACATGTGAATGTGATCCTAGTGGATGAGCACTAGTGAGTGTGGTTCTCGTATGAGACACAGTGAGATAGAGATGTGTACATCCTCGTGTCTGAGAAAATATGGATGTGCCCCTAGTGGATGACCACTAGTGGGTGTATGAGATCCCTTTCTATATTGTTCAAGAGTCAGACTTACCTATAACCCTATTTGTGATTTAAAGGGTACAGGTCGGACCACCACAAAGTAAGATAATTAATATGGTAATTATTAATTATATTATAAGTTATTGAGGTCGTCCCTATTGTGCCAATAGACACTACTGTTGACAGGTCCAGTTTAATATAAATAAAGGTAAATTCCCCATTGAGGAATCATATCACAAGTGTGAGTTTGGAAATTTCAACAAACACTTGTTCTTGGGAAAAGTGCGCACCTCTCTTGGGCGCTAGTATTCTAGGGTTTGTGAAGCACCCTTTTGTGTGCTAGTTGTTTAATGTGGTGAAGGTATTTCTCTTAATGAATATAGAAAATGATTGGCTGGTTTTTCTCCCCTTGTTGAGAAGGGTTTCCCAGGATACTTCTTGTGTATTTGTGCATGGTGTTTCTTCTTGTGATCTTGGTTGCTGTAAATTGTCTATGGTTTAAGTAAAATGTTAAATATGGAATGAAATTAATGCTCAATCCTAGCTTACTAAAAAATCAACATGGTTTCAAAGCTTAGGTCTTGAAGAACCCCTGCACAAGCATCTAAAACTAAGTCATCCTTCTATTCTACAGTTCTGTACGTCCTCTAGGGTTTCTGCAAAATCCGTACAACCCTCTCTTGTTTAGCCTTTTCAACACCTTACACTTGGACGTTGGGGATGAAATTTGGATAAGGGTGTACGACCTCACTCAACACACCTCCAAAGACTCTTAAAGTGAAATTCTGAGAATAATTTATTGAGGTCGTCCCTATTGTGCCAATAGACACTACTATTGACATGTCTAGTTTAATATAAATAAAGGTAAATTCCCCATTGAGGAATCATATCACAAGTGTGAGTTTGGAAATTTCAACAAACACTTGTTCTTGGGAAAAGTGCACGCCTCTCTTGGGCGCTAGTATTCTAGGGTTTGTGAAGCACCCTTTTGTGTTCTAGTTGTTTAATGTGGTGAAGGTATTTCTCTTAAAGAATATAGCAAATGATTGGCTGGTTTTTCTCCCCTTGTTGAGAAGGGTTTCCCAGGATACTTCTTGTGTACTTGTGCATGGTGTTTCTTCTTGTGATCTTGGTTGCTGTAAATTGTCTATGGTTTAAGTAAAATGTTAAATATTGAATGAAATTCATGCTTGATCCTAGCTTATTGAAAAATCAACATGGTTTCAGAGCTTAGGTATTGAAGAACCCCTGCACAAGCATCTAAAACTAAGTCATCCTTCTATTCTACATTTCTATACATCCTCTAGGGTTTCTGCAAAATCCGTACAACCCTCTCTTGTTTGGACTTTTCAGCACCTTACACTTGGACGTTGGGGCTGAAATTTGGATAAGGGTGTACGACCTCACTCAACGCACCTCTAGAGACTCTTAAAGTGAAATTCCGAGAATAAGTTATTGAGGTCGTCCCTATTGTGCCAATAGACACTACAATTGACAGGTCCAATTTAATATAAATAAAGGTAAATTCCCCATTAAGGAAACATATCACAAGTGTGAGTTTGGAAATTTCAACAAACACTTGTTCTTGGGAAAAGTGCACACCTCTCTTGGGTGCTAGTATTATAGGGTTTGTGAAGCACCCTTTTGTGTGCTAGTTGTTTAATGTGGTGAAGGTATTTCTCTTAAAGAATATAGGAAATGAATGGCTGGTTTTTCTCCCCTTGTTGAGAAAAGTTTCCCAGGATACTTCTTGTGTACTTGTGCATGGTGTTTCTTCTTGTGATCTCGGTTGTTGTAAATTGTCTATGGTTTAAGTAAAATGTTAAATATGGAATGAACTTCATGCTTAATCCTAGCTTATTGAAAAATCAACATGGTTTCAGAGCTTAGATCTTGAAGAACCCCTGCACAAGCATCTAAAACTAAGTCATCCTTCTATTCTATAGTTCTGTACGTTCTCTAGGGTTTCTGCAAAATCCGTACGACCCTCTCTAGTTTGGCGTTTTCAACACCTTACACTTGGACGTTGGGGCTGAAATTTGGATAAGGGTGTACGACCTCACTCAACGCACCTCCGGAGACTCTTAAAGTGAAATTCGAGAATACGTTATTGAGGTCGTCCCTATTGTGCCAATAGAAACTATTGTTGAAAGGTCCAGTTTAATATAAATAAAGGTAAATTCCCCATTGAGGAATCATATCACAAGTGTGAGTTTGGAAATTTCAACAAACACTTGTTCTTGGGAAAAGTGTGCACCTCTCTTGGGCGCTAGTATTCTAGGGTTTGTGAATCACCCTTTTGTGTGCTAGTTTTTTAATGTGGTGAAGGTACTTCTCTTAAATAATATAGCAAATGATTGGTTGTTTTTTCTCCCCTTGTTGAGAAGGGTTTCCCAAGATATTTCTTGTGTACTTGTGCATGGTGTTTCTTCTTGTGATCTTGGTTGTTGTAAATTGTCTATGGTTTAAGTAAAATGTTAAATATGGAATGAACTTCATGCTTAATCCTATCTTATTGAAAAATCAACATGGTTTCAGAGCTTAGGTCTTGAAGAACCCCTGCACAAGCATCTAAAATTAAGTCATCCTTCTATTCTAAAGTTCTGTACGTCCTCTAGGGTTTCTGCAAAATCCATACGACCCTCTCTTGTTTGGCCTTTTCAACACCTTACACTTGGACGTTGGGGATGAAATTTGGATATGGGTGTATGAACTCACTCAATGCACCTCCAGAGACTCTTAAAGTGAAATTCCGAGAATTTTGAATTTTTGGCCCTAGGGTTTTCTAGGGTGCTGCAATTTTCTGCAGAATCTTGATTTCAGGGCTTTTGAAACTCATTGAAGAAATGTTTCATCTCAATAGTATTCATGTGACACTTTCAAATATTATTGTTGGTAGTCATAAGCCCAACAAAACCTAAGGTTACTAGTCTAACCTAGCCATTAGGTTTTCTAAGTCCAGTTGGCGAGAGTTTGTGAAGAAATCCGAAAATGTGAAGAACACGACCTTAGTGGAAGATAGGCTTGATGGATCAAGCAACTTCAGCTCCTGAAAGTCAAGGCTTCATGTCACCCTTGAAGAAGATGATATTTTGAGTGTGATACAAAATACCTTACCAGAAACAACTACAGATGAAGAGAAGGAAATAAGAAGGGAAGAAGATGTCAAGGGAAGAAAAATGATCATCTACTCAGTAAGAGATCATCTCCCACCTCGTATTTCCAACCTGAAGATAACTTATGAATGTATGAAGCACTGAAATATATGTTTGAAAGTGACAACACCCTCATAGCCCTTACCTTAAAAGGCCAACTTCAAAGTACCAAAATGACAAAATGTGATACGATTGCGACCTTCTTTATTAAGATATCAGAGATCAAAGAATAACTAGGTGCCATTGGAGAAATCATGTCTGATAGAGAACTTGTCTTATTTACTCTCAACAATCTTCCAAAAAACTGGTAACCTTTTCTTCAAAGCATCAGTGGAAGAGAAAAGTTACCAACTTTTGATCATCCGTGGACATACTATACTCAACAAGAACTTAGACTTATAAATAGAGGAGTGGAAGACTCCCCTGATGAMAACCATGCTCTTGCACTTCATATAAACAAAGGAGGAAGATTCAAAAGAAATTTMAGACAAAATTTCAGAGATGAGAAAACTCCATCAGCTTCAGGTCATAATCAGAGAAGAGAAGTTTCAAACATTCAGTSCTTCAGATGTGACAAATATGGGCATTGTGCAAGAGATTGTCCAACCAAGAATAAATGAAGACATTATGCTTCCACCGCTAACATTGATCTAGACCCACCTCAAAAGGATGAAKATAAGAGAGAGGAGAAGTACTTCCTCTAAACCAAATACATAATTGAACATGACTATAGATCCAGGTAAATTATTTGATCATTAAAACTATAGTTGATTTCATTCTTAATAAGAGAAGGGTATTATCTCTAGTGTGAGAGCCCTSATGACTTGGACTATTATCCTTGGTACGGGAGKCCAAATATTATTGATTGATTATTATGCTAGTCAAGTAGAGCACCTGAAGACATAAAAGATMTAGCAAGMAAGTAAAATAAGACATCCAYCCTTCAGACCTCAGAGAGAGTTACTTGACTCAGAGGGAGTTAAAAAAAATGAGAAAAAGTAAGAGACAATACCTAATCCTCCTTCAACAGTTTAGAGGGAGAGAAACATTATTCCATCCGATTCAGTTGCTCCAATTGATATACCCAAAGATATTGCAGTAAGGCATAAAAGGCCTACCTAGGCCCGACAAACTCTACAGGAGGCAGAGGAACATACAAGACCCTCAAGGCACATCTTGAGAAAGAAAAATAGATTTTCAAGCTACCCTTTAGCCATAACCACTTCATTGATTCTGAGCATCCTTGTCATGGAGAAGGGACGTGTGATCATGTATGGAAAGACTCCATGATAGAAGAATACTAGTATATCTTAAAAGAATGATGTATGCGATATTGTTCTGAGACTAGAAAAGAAGTCTATGGTGAATTCCAAGTGGATCTATAAGATCAAACATGCAACTGATGGAAGTGTCAAGAAATACAAAACGAGATCTGTAGCCAGAGGATTCCCACAAACAAAGGGAGTTTTCTATTAGAAGAAACTTGATCTAGTAAACGTGTTACACTTCCATCGGTACTACCATCCATGAGTTCGAAACTAATTCATATGGAAGAATTCTTGTTGAGTTTGGGTTTCAACAAGGGCGTTTATGATCCAAACCTATATTATTACATTGTTGGTGATGAGAGCCTGATTTTGATGACTTATTCAGGAAGTCATGTTGTTGGATACAAGAAATATTTGACTTCTGATTTTGAGATGAAGGATTTGGGTATGATGCACTACTTCTTTGGACAAGAAGTATGATAGAGGACCAATGAGACTTTTCCTAGGTCAAGGAAAATATACAGTGGGGATATTAAAGAAGTTCAGTATGACATAATGAAAATCCATGACTAAAATGATGGTGATGGGTTTGACGAAAAATAAATGATGATGATTCATACGAGATTGATCCACATATGTATCGACAATTGATTGGATCATTGATGTATCTGGTTAACACCAGATCTAATATATAGAGAATGTGATTAGTCAATCCATGAGTTAGCCGAGATAGACTCACTGGATAATAGTAAATCATGTATTGAGATATACGAGGCACAATTAGATATGACCTGAGATATTCCTCTAGTGTAAACTTGATTTTGCAAGGATATGTCGATATAGATTGAGCAAAGACTACAGTGGACCGAAAGATCACATCTGGTTGTTGTTTTATCTTGGAGTTTTCCATGGTTTCCTGGTACAACAGGAAACAAATCTCTATGGCCTTGAGTACCGTAGAAGCAGAGTATATAACATTGAGTGCGACAGTCTTCAAAGTAGTGTGGCTTCAAAAGTTTTTGATAGATTTATTTGATCATGAGATGGATCCTATTATTTGTGATAACCAGAGTTGTGTGAATCTCTCTTGAGAACCCTGTGTTTCATGGTAGATAGAAACACATTGAGATAAAATATCATTATATCAGAGACATGATGCAGAGGAAATAAGTACATGTGCAGTACCTTTCTACCCATGAGAAGATTGCATATATCTTCACCAAACTATCTTGGTGGAGAATACCTCTCTAGCTGAGAGGGAGTGTTGATGAATAAAACCAAGATGAAGTTAGAGTACTTCCATGCGAGACCTGAACTAATGGAGAATGCCTCCCTAGCTGAGAGGGAGTGTTGATGATTACAGTTGCATGAGACATCCTCTAGGACACAGACTAGATGAGTCATCCTGAGAGAAATCCCATGAGATGGGTGTGTGGTTCCTATCTGAGACAGAACTGGAACGTTAAACTGGCCTCCTCTATGTAGAGAGTTGAGATGATACTCTTGATGATTCTCTTGTGTAACTCAGTGAGAAATAAGATCTGTTGAGTTGGATGTGCATGCAGTTGAGGACATGTGAACGTGTGGAAAATCCCATGAGTTGGATGCATTGTTTTGAGACAGAGATGAAATGATGTATTAACCTCCTATGAGCAGACAGTTGAGAAGATGTTATATTCCAGATGATTCTCCTGTGTAATGCAATGGGAAAGAAGATATACCGATTTGGACATGCCTGTGGAAGAGCACATGTGAACGTGATCCTAGTGGCTGAGCACTAGTGCGCATGGTTCTCCTATGAGACATAGTGAGATAGAGATGTCGACATCCCTTTGGTTGAGAACAGATGGATTTGCCTCTAGTGGTTAAGAACTAGTGGGTGTATAATATCCCTTGATATATTGTTCAAGATTTAGACTTACATGTAACCCTACTTGTGATGTAAAGGGTACAAGTTGGCCCCACCATAAAGTAAGATAATTAATATGGTAATTATTAATTATATTATAATTTATTGAGGTCGGCTTTGTTGTGCCAATAGAAACTACTATTGATAGGTCCAATCTAATATAAATAAAGGTAAATTCCCCATTGAGGAATCCTATCAAAAGTGTGAGTTTGGAAATTTCAGCAAACACTTGTTCTTGGGAAAAGTGCGCACCTCTCTTGGGCGCTAATATTCTAGGTTTGTGAAGAACCCTTTTGTGTTCTAGTTGTTTAAGGTGGTGAAGGTATTTCTCTTGAAGAATATATTAAAGGATTGGTTGGGTTTTCTCTCCTTGTTGAGAAGGGTTTCCCATGATACTTCTTGTGTAGTTGTGCATGATGTTTCTTCTTGTGATCTTGGTTGCTACAAATTGTCTATGGTTTAAGTAAAATGTTAAAGATGGAATGCAATTCATGCTTAAGCATAGCTTATTGAAAAATCAACAATAAGGACATGAATGAAATCGTAAATGAAAATATTACCTTCATAGATGTATAGTACTTGTCATGCCACTTTCGGTGATAGGTGGTATGCCACGTGGTCCCTCACGGTTAGGGAGATATGACCTCATGAAGTTGGAATCCCATAGGAATGGTTAAGAAGCCTCTAATTGGTTACACACCATTAATGAAAGGGTAAAGTTGTTGCAACAAGAAATTTCAAGAAGCCTTGAGATTAAGGAGAGAAGTTGGAAAAAGTATAAATACACCTAAAATAATCTCTCATAAGTACAAACACACATTCATTGAATATCTATCTTATGATAATATTTTAGTGTATTGGCAAATTTGAGGTCAAGTCCGAGGCAAGAGAGAAAGTGTGAAGGAATAGAGAAAGTTTCAGAGTTGCAGAGAGATAGAGTTTTTATGTAACCTAATTAAGCAGGCCCTCGCGGGTCGTCTTGAGGGTATCACGTGAGACACCTCTATAGGTTGTCTAGGGATTGTCATGCGAGGCCCCACTAGACATGATTTCTTAGTCCTGCGAGGCTAAGACAGTTTTGGAAAATATGCTAGTGCCATGTATTTGAGGGTTGAGGAAAGGTTACATGTCAATATTACAGAGTATTAGGTCAACTTCAGGATTAAAGGTAAGTTTTAAGGGTTATGCTTATATTTTTATGGCACATGCTTAGTGGTGATGATACATGGTATGGTACACCTTGGTGATGACATGATACCTTGTTAGAAGTACACACTTGGATATATTGATATCTATTTTGGTATATTTCATGGTTATGGTTCATTATTAGAGACATATTGTTGATATGTTGGAACATGGTTGAAGCTCACACTTGGTATATGGCAGCATATGTATGAGATACACCTCTTGGTGATGTTGGTACTTGGTTGAGGTACACCATTGATAGTACTTGCTTGGTACATATTATGGTACATGGTCTATGAATGATTGACATGTTGTTTGAGGTATATGGTTGATGATATGGTGCATGGTTAAAGACATATGTTTGTGATCTTGGTACATGCTTGAGTACTTTGTTGAGGCACTTCATTGTTGATATCTTATGGTACAAGGTGTATGGGATGATTGAGACATATCATGAGCGATATGGTATATGGTAGGAACATCTCATGGTACATGTTGGTACATGGTTGATGATATGGACATGTTTTGTACTTGGTTGATGCACAATTTGGTACAGGTTTTGGTGCATGGTTGATGCACGATTTGGTATAAGTTTTGGTGCATGGATGATGCACAATTTGGTGTAGGTATTGATGCATGGTTGGTACAGGTTGATGTACATGGTATGATACAGGTTGATGTACATGGATTGGTGATGGTTGTTGTATCCATGTGAGTGGATCTGGTTGATGATGGTATATTATTGACAGTGACAGTGATAGTGATAGTGACAATGACAACTACAATGACAGTGACAAGTTTATTGATGTAACAGTGGTAGTCACAGGTTGAGGTGACAGGTCGACAGTGACAAGTTGATGTGACAATTTGACAGTGATAGGTTGATGTGACAAGTTGACAGTGATAGGTTGACAATGGCAGTGATTGTGGTAGTGACAGTTTGGTTTACACTTATATTTATGGGTGACAGGATGAGTAAAGGATAGGGGGTTGTAGCCTCCTTCCAGTTGGTGCCATAGAACTCAGGGAGTTGGATCTTCTTTCAGGATTGAGTATGAGAATCAAAGGTTGTAGCCTCCTTCTGGTTGGAGATAGATAACTTAGGGAGTTGGAGATTCCTTCAGGTTGGAGCCTGAGAATTAGGGGGTTGTAACCTCCTTCTGATTGGAGCTAGAGAATTCAGGGAGTTGCAGCTTCCTTCAGGTTGGATCCTATAAATAGGGTTTTGTAGTTTCCTTCCAGTTACAGCTGGATAATTGGGAAGTTGGTGCTTCCAATGAATGTATTCTTGACAATATATAAGAAAAGATTTTGTGGTTTTCTCTCGTTTGGGTTTCCACATAAATTCTGGTGTACTATGTATTTGATGTGATGTTGTTGATGTGATACTGCTTATGATTATATGCTGATGATATATTGAATGCAATCATATTTAATACATTGATTATATACTGCTGATAAAGTTGAAGTTTATATATTGTGGTTAAAAGTGGTAAAAATGTTCATACTGATTAAGCCCCCATCTTAATATTCCAAAAGTTGGTATGAGAGCAGGTTCCTTCAAGGAAACAGTTTAACCAATGGAAGGTAGATCATGTATAGTGCATACAAAGATAATGAAATACCATGGTTTGATGGTCAAATTGGTTAGAACTATGATATGTGGAATATCAGGATGAAAGCGTTTCTAGGAGCACAAGGATTTGATGTTTGGAAATTAGTTGTTACAAGATACACTGCGACAAAGAAACCAAAGAATAAAACCAAGAAAGAATTGAAAAGAAACAAAAAAATAGAAATGGATCTCATCTAGGAAGGATTATGTGATTAAATAAAAGACAAAGTGGGAAAATTTCCATCAACTAAAGAACTTTGGGATAAGCTACATAATATCTACTTTGATAAATATCCCATCACAAAGCTAGAGAATGATAAAGAAGATGCAAGAAGAAACATTCTCATCATCTCAGACAGATTCAAAAGAAGAATATTGTGAAGAAGGAATAATAGATATTGAAGCATAATTAATCAGTGCTTTAGATGAATTTACGAAAGAAAGGAAGGAAAACAAGTCTCTTGAGGAACAATTAGTCAAGAAGAATTCTCAAGAAAATTTTGAAGAAGTTTAACAGGTGATCATGAATCTAAAATCTCAGCTGGAAGAATTCAGAAGGATTGAAGAAACTCTCAAGGGTCAGAAACATGGTTTAGAAGCAAAAATAGTATTACAAAGAAGGGAAACAGAGAAAAGAGAAGGTACCCTAACAAGTCAACTTAAGCAAAACAAGCTTGAACCAGAATTCAATGAACAAAGAAAAAGACTTGAAGAATAAACCATCTCCTTGAAGATCCAATTTGAAGAAGCAAAGAGAACATAAAAAGTCATGAAGATTCATATGATGAATAAAGAAGAAGACGTTGAGAAGGTTGAAGAAGAAGTTGTCACATTAAGAGTTAAAATCATCAAGATCAACAAGAAATTTGAAGAGAGAGAAACATCCACATCATCAGTAAAGAAAGTTGAAGAGAAGCACTCCAGGTTGCCAAAAAGGAAGAATAAAGAAAAGAGAAAGAGTTGTGCAGAAGTAATCAAAGGAAGGAATCATGGTTAACAAGAATAAAAAAGGAACGAGTATAATAGAGATACATATTCAACCTGACCTTCCACATTCAAGAAACAAAGAATCTTAAATCATGATGAAGGGATCAACATAAGAGAAGATTATGATCAACCAAACAGGAATTCAGAAGGACTACACCACAAAGAAGGCTATTCACTCACAGGTATGCAAATTTCTTTTATGTTCATTGTTTTATTTGTACTAGCTTTGTAGATAAGGATATAGATTGTAGAGAATATGGAATAAATGTTAGACAAGAAATACCTATGTGGCTCCCCACTACATTGAATGCTACAAATGCTACAATTATGGTCACATAGCTCAGAACTATAGAAGTATGATAGAGCCCTCCATGAAAGAAAACATTGATGTTAGATACATGATGGTTTGGAAAAGAAAATAAAGACAAGAAGAACAAGTGCATAAAGAACAGGTCCCAGAGATTGCCAAATTTTCAATAGTGTGAGAAAGAAAAGAAGAGCAGATGACTAAATAACATACCCAATAAATTGTACTCTCAAGAATTGTAGTGCAAGATCATAATGAATCCACAAAATAAAAGGAAAAAGTCATAGTTCAGAGAGATAATGAGTCTACAGATGAAGCGAAATATTACTCCTCATTAAGGAGGATTCCTCCATTGTTCAGAGCCATTCGGCTCAGAGAATCCCAGTAAATATGAATATTGAATAGGGGGATTGAGTGCAGTAGCTACTACATATCATAGAACCATCCTTAGAGCAGTTTGAAGTGTTTGTAGAGACATATTCAGAGAAATTAGATAACATAACTACATAATGAAACATTAATCGATTGAGAAACAAATTTTCCATGTAGATTTCAGAGGAATATTATTGACACACTATTCATGCATTGATATATTCATTACAGTTTCAAGGAAATATTTGATTCAATCCGAGAAACATGAATATGTGACGATCATTTACAACAAAGAAGCTTGCATAATAGTGCAATGAAAAATGGGTCAACATTGTGGACAATTGAGTAGTAGAGTTATGGACAACTTATGACATATAGACATAGATGGATTTATGAGATCATTGGAATGTATAGACAGATATATGAAAAAACATATTTACAATTGGAATTAGTGGACAAGTGGAATCAGTTGGTCACAAGAAGACAAGCATTGAAAAACATAACAAAACAGGGAAAGAGAAATTTTCAGCAGAAGCTATATCATTAGAGGGACATTATTGAACAATGTAGTCATGAATATTTGAAGTCAAGAAATTTTGAATGCTTTTATATATGTCAGATAATTACAAGAGGAAGCACCAATGGACTGAAAGTAATGAAAGGAAGAGTATTGTTGTAATCTAGGGGAAAGTAGGGAGTGTTACTAGTAGAGCCTTATATAGCCATCATAGAGATACATGCATATACATAGACATATATAGAGACATACACAAGTAATGAGAGCCCAAAGAAAAGTCCTTTTATTATATGATAGACAATACAACACAATTACATATAAAATCTCACATGAAGTTATCTAAGCCTTCATGTGCTTATCTATTTATACCTCTATCAAGTAGTTGTAACTACTTAATTGCCTGGGTTGATCAGTTAACAGAGACTCTGTGTAATGTCCCATTTCCCCTAGGCAGTCGGAATACTGTGGTGGTTTATCCAATTTCCCGTAAACCATTAGACAGACAAGCTAGGGAAATGATATTGGTAAAGTCACTTTCGAATTATAAAGTGAAACTTAGGAAAAGTGAGTTTATTAATATTAAACCCCTCTTTGAGGGTATTTATCTCCAATTATTAATTAAAAGAATATTTTAATGGAGGAAAAAGGAAAAGTGAAGGAAAAAAAGGACAAGGTAGGATTGGAGAGGCATTATGGATTATTCATTTTGAAAATTGTTTGGAGGAAGCTTGCGAGCTTGAGACGAGGGTTTCGAAACCCTTGGAGAGAACATTCGGTTTCGAGGTTGAAACAATACCTTCCTACCTGAACATCGGAGAAGCCATCCAGGCTTTTCAATTGCGGGTAACTGGCATAGTAATCTAAGGAGATTTGCTGAGATTGAGTTCATCATCATTCATGGAGAAGAGGTAGAGTTTCATGTGGCACGAGTGGACAAATTGGGCGTTTTTCTCCTTGCTGGGTGCACCTCTTCTTTCTCTACTGCGTGTGGCTTTGGGTGGCCAAATATTACCTCATCAAAGTCGTGTGACTTGGTTGAGCGCATACAGGAGTGGACATCCCTGCTGGCCAAGTTCCTTTGGTGGCTGGACAATCCCTTTGGAGGCTGCATGTTCTTCTTCTCTGCTGGCCGAGTTGTCTCCTTCATATAGCAGCGTGTTGGTTGTGGTGCTGCGTGGGAGGAATGAGGGAGGTCGTTGCTGATATTTTTCTTCTTGGCTGACTGTTCCTTGCATGATAGAGGGGCATACTTGTGAGGGGAGGCTGCCATTTCCTCAGCAGAATACCAAAACGCAGGGATCTCTCTCTTATATCAAAAGTGTGGACAGTTTGGGTACCTTTTTATGGATGTGTGATGGTGTGGATCTTCTTAACTTCCTAAAACAATGTTTTCTTCATGATTGAGAGGCATTCATTCCTTGATTTGACTGTAATAAGTCCAACATCATTATTCAATAAAGAGCAATCATTGTTTGGTTAAATTGCTATCTCAGTTGTGAACATTTTTCATATTATTTTTATGGGTTTGGTTCTATATTAAAATATAATCACTGCCACCTCATTGGGGAGCTATAAGGGTTTATAAAACCATGAAACAACCAGCGAAACCGAGAATTATATTGCTGTCCAATCAAATTTTCACCTACATCCATAATCCCAGAAACATGCAAACTGTTTGACGAAAGTCCAACATCAGAACTAGAAGGGTTTTCCTACATTTACAACTTAGAATATTTCAGTGGTATCAGAACATGATCTTGGCCAGCTGTGGGCATCATTGATGACTGAGGAAGGGCTACAAAACATCACTTATAGGCGCAGGAGGTATAGAAGCGTAGAGGGTAGGGAAGAAGAAATGGAGGGTACTCCACGAAACAATGCAAATATGCCAGAGGACAGAGAGGATGGATTGATCAGAGGGCTTATGAAATCCTTACAGGATATTGCAGAGGGTCAGAGAGAGACCCGAGAGTTCATGGGAAAAATCACAGGTTATGCTCTAGGGAGCAAGCACGGTGAAGAAAAGGGGGAGAGCAGCAACAGAGGGTAGATGGAAGAAGGGGGAAACACACACAGACCTCATATGGAGGTGATCACTTCCAGGACTGGCCCTCAGAACCACCCTCATGAATACAACAATATTCCTAGATCTACCATGCCTAAGTTCTTAGGACCAGCGGAGATAGGTACAGGAGGGTAGGTAGAGCAGGACGAGCCACTAGCAGCTTATTTCCAGGAATACAAGGCCATGGATCCAGATTTGAGAGAAGCTATGACTTTTGCCGAGTTTTGTAGCTTCAAGGGGAGAAACAGGCCGAGATTATTCAACAGGGGTCCCACACAGATCTATGAGTTACAACGCATAGTGGGCAAGATCACTTTTCCATACTTCGATGGGACGTCGAAGTGCACTGCACGAGCTTGGGTGTAGAAGCTCGACACCTACTTCCAGCTGAACCCCATGGCAGAGACTGATGCCATTAAGTTGGCGACATTGCACTTGGAGGGTGAGGCACAGGACTGGTGGTACCACAGGATGTCCACTTTGGGACATGCCCATATCGTCACATATGTCGAGTTTATAGGGAGACTAGTGCATAGATTTGACAGGAGAGATCCCGAGTTGTCTTTCAGAGACTTGGCACAGTTGAAAAAAACTAGTTCGGCAGAGGCCTTTATATCAGATTTCCAAAGGATATCAGTGATGGTCACCGATATCTCCGAGGCCCGATTGGTAATGTTGTTCACAGAGGGGCTAACCGAGCCACTTCGAGGATGGGTGAAGGCTTATAAGCCTACTACACTACAAGATGCAGTTAGCAGAGCTAGAGACCTACAGGAGTCAGTACCCAGGCCCAGGTTCACCTCGAGACCGAACTTCCCCACGAAGTTCAATGAGAGGGGACCACCACAGAGGGACGACACAGGAAAACAACAAAGGGATTGGGCATGACAACCATAGAGGGACTGGACATGCAGGAATAGGATGGACGATGCTAGTAGGAAGGATCTAAGGAGGAGAAATCTGTGTTTCAATTTCCAGGAACCATGGGTACTAGGTCACAGGTGTGCGGGCAAGGCCAAGGCACACTACATAGAGGTCTTCTCAAATAGCGGGGAGGACGAGGAGATAGGAGAATAGGGGTAGGGGGAGGACCCACCGATGGCAGAGGCAGAGAAGGCATTGATGGGAAAGCAGGGTACTATAGCATCACTCTCAGGGATTCCTAGGTTTCATACCTTCAGGATGAGAGGAGGAGTACAGGGACACAGAGTGATGGTGTTGGTGGATGGTGGGGCATCCCACAATTTTATCGATGCCTCATTGGTAGAGTGGAAGGGAATTACCACCGAAGCCTTTGAGGGATTTTCAGTGATCATACCAGGGGAGAACACCCTAAACTGTACCAGATACGTCCCATAGATGACATTGAGCCTAGGGAACTACACCATCATAGACGACTTCTTCGTGGTGAAGGTGCCTGACACCAATGTGGTATTGGGTGTCCAGCGATTATACTCCCTAGGGAAGTACAACACCAACTAGCAGACTATGGAGATGGAGTTTCAGGGAAGGGACGACAGGAGGGTGGTTTTAAGGGGCATGAACACTTACCCTCCCGAGGTAGTGACCGCAAAGAGGATGGAGGTAGTGATGAGGCACGACGACATTGCATGGGTTGCAAAGTTTCAGATTTCATTACAGAAGCCTAAGGGAAGGGAGCCCAATTTTTCGGGAGAGATAAAGGCCTTTCTTAAGAAGCATCAGAAGGTCTTTGGTGATATACCTCCAGGTAGGCCTCCAGACAGGGGCTTTGAGCACACCATCGAGTTAGAGGAGGGCAAGGGAGCAGTGATTACCACCCCGTATAGGCACCCCA
>ML807696.1:75811-91113 GCA_009831015.1 Picea engelmannii | reverse complement strand
AGAATGATCTCCATCAAAAGTGGTCCACATGCTTGCAACAATTCCACCTCAACATCAAGTATAAAACATGAAGCACCAATCACATCGTTGATTTCCTCAGTAGACCACCAATCGCAGCACTCACCACGGTGCTAGACTCTTGCGGCCATGAGACCTATGGATGGCCCCAACTCTATGAGACATACCCAACATACCTACCAAATGTTGGGTGAAAACATAGTTGTCGATAATTTCCATATTCGGGATGGGTTTTTGTGTCATCTGGGCCATATCTGTGTTCCATCAAGTGAGTGAGTGAATATTATCTGGGAAGCCCACTATAGTCGGGTGGCAGGACACTTTGGCGTCAAAAATATAGTGGCGATCCTACAGAAACATTTCTACTGGCCAAAACTTCAACAGGAGGTCAACAAGTATATCAGGTCCTGCACTGCTTGCACTATTGCCAAACCGACCACTAAGAAACAGGGCTTGTATACCCCTCTTCCTACTCTTGATAGGCCATGGGAATCCATCTCAATGGACTACATGTCTGGCTTCTCATCCACCAAGTAGGGAAATGAATGTGTTTTTGTGGTTGTTGATCACTTTTCTAAGATAACGATTCTAGTTGCTTGAAAGAAGAGCATCACAACAGATGCCACTGCCAAGCTCTTCTTTGAATGAGTCGGGTACATTTTGGACTCCCACAAACTATTGTCTCATATCAGGATAGTCGATTTCTCAGCACATTTTGGTCACCGCTAGACACCAAGCTCACGAAATCCATGACCTTCCACCCCAAGAAAGATGGCCAAACCGAGGTCGTAAATCAAATGATTGTGCATATCCTTCGCATGTATAATTAAAATCACCCTCTCACATGGGACAAGAGACTTCCCTATGTCCAACATAGCTACAACTAAGCCCTACATAGCTCAATCGACCACAACCCGTTTCAAGTTGGTTTGGGATTCCAACCATTGGGTCCCACAGATGTTGCACTTCCTCTTGCGGTCACCTCGATCGACTCAGCTCCTGCTCCAACTAAAGTTGACAAATCCACCTGGTTCATTGAACGGATTCAACATATCCTCTAGTGCCCATTTTTGTACGCAGGTTTGGAGGAGAGCTGCCATTGCAGTTGTTGCACCTAGCAGATCATTTTTGGCTTGGACTATCTCTTGGTTAGGGTTTTGACTATCTAATCAACTCTTTTTGATGTGTCATCCTTGGGGAAAGGTGTGATACCTTTTGTTTGGCTATCTAGCCTAGGGTTTGCTTCCAGAGTGATTCTTTGTCAAGGTTAAGGTGCTCGAAGGGTGGATTCAGCCTATGGTTGGGTGAAAATAGTGATATTGTCAATGGTAAAATGAGCACATCCATTATATTCTAACAATTAGAAGTGTGTTATCCCTAAAATAAGGAAAGTGGATTAAGTTGGTTAGAAGTTAACCCCTTGAGGAAGCTACTTGGAGAGTATAAATAAAAGATAAAGGGTCTCCCATTAGCACCTATGGAATACATATTTTGTGAAAGGTTATTTGGGAAGGTATTATTGATAGAGAAAAGTGTGGTAGAAAAAATTGCAGGAGGAAAAGTGGAGCAAAAAAATTGTGGAAGGAAAAGTGCAACAAAAAAAGTGCTGCAGAAAAATCATGGTAGGAAAAGTGTGGAAGAAAAAGTGTGGCATAAAAATAGCAGCAATAAAAGTACTAGAGAAAAATCATGGCAGAAAAACCACGGAAGAAAAAGTGTGGCAGAAAAATCATGACAAAAAAATCATGGCAGTAGAATTATGGCAGCAAAACTATGGTAGAAAAACACTACAACAAGAAAACATGTATGGCTTTCATATATGTAGTGTTGAATTTTTGAATCTGGTTGAGGGTTTTCCTTGTAAATATGTTGGATTCCCTATTGGAAGTTTAGGGCTTGTTGTAGAGTTGATCTGAGGTAGATCTATTGAAGTTTAGTATTGGTTCATGTTTGAGGGATTTTGGTTAAGGTATGTTGTTGAAGTTATTGGTATAGATAGAGGTTGTATACCATTGAGGTTCTAACACGTGGTTTGAGGTACATACTTTTGGTATAGTGTTTGAGGTATATGTGATCAAGTTATATTGGTTGATGAGTATACAATGACAGGTTTCTCAGTGACAGATTTCGCATAACAGGTTGTGACAGTGACATTTTCAGTTTCTACATTTGGCACTTATATTTCAGGGTAGTTGGATGGGGAAAGGATAGGTTGTTGTAGCCGAATAACATAGGGGTTTGTAGCCTCCTTCTAGTTGTAGCCAAATAATTTGGGAGTTGGAGATTCCCTTAGGTTGTATATTGAAAATAGGGGGTCGGAGCCTCCTTCCAATTGCAGCTGGGAAACAAAGGAAGTTGGTGCTTCCAATGAATGTATTTCTTAAATACAAATAAGAAAAAACATTATGTGGTTTTCTCTTACATTGGGATTCCACGTAAAAAAATATTGGTGTACTGTGTATGTGTATCATTGTTCATTTGTTCATGGTTTATTTACTCTGCAGTTATTAGATTATAATTCTATATTGATCATAAAGATAAATAACACTTGCATACTATGGTTAAAAGGATTAAAAATATCTATTACTGATTCACCCCTCCTCTCAGTAATCCAACAATTGGTATCAGAGAAAGTTCCTTTAGAAATTAATTTAACCACTTAAAGGTAGATCATGGAGAGGAAAAATATGTATAAAAATGCAATACCACAGTTTGATGGACAAAAGTATGCATTCTGGAGAAAAAGGATGAAAACATATGTACAGGCATAGGTATTTGAAGTTTTACGATCAATTGTAGATGTATTCAAAGAACCAACAGTTTTGCCAATAAATGAAAATGGAAAGAAACTCAGTCTAAATAATTCAAAAGAAATAAATGCAATTTTGAGTGGTTTTTGCAATTCAAT
This sequence comes from Picea engelmannii, assembly GCA_009831015.1. Classification (NCBI taxonomy): domain Eukaryota; kingdom Viridiplantae; phylum Streptophyta; class Pinopsida; order Pinales; family Pinaceae; genus Picea; species Picea engelmannii. The sequence continues at coordinate 88,187 of ML807696.1, read as the reverse complement.
ATATACCAAAGTTATACATTGTGTTATCACACTAAGTTGCCTTGGGTTTTTTAGTTTGTTTCCATCTTTTCCTAAGCCTTGGATTTTAATTTTTTTAATTTCACCCCTTTTCAAAATTGTCTTTGTTAGGACCCCCTTGATAAATAAAGTGTTGAGTCATAACTTATGTTTTGATCCTCATTTTATTTTTGGACTTAGAACCATTTTTGTTCATGACTTAAAATCTGGTCCCCTTCATGATTTGTCACTAGGATCGATCCTCTCTACGACTAGATTGATTTGACACACCATTTTTCTCATTCATTCCCTCGTAGCCATGCCTTGCTTTCATTTTCTTACCTATCCAATAATTTTTTTAAATGGAGCACTACCCACTCATCAGGAGTTTTCGTAGCACCTTTCTCGTTCATCATTTTCCACTTTGAGTTATGATTACAACGTTGATGTCATTTTCCTTTTTTTCAACGTTGTTTAAAAAGATGCCTTCAAGATCTAGTATTTATGAACTCTGATAACGGTTTGTGATTTTGAAAAAATCAAAATTGTTGCACTGCGTAAACTCTCAGTTTTGACTAATTGAAAACAGTGCTGCTAGATCCAATGCTGAGGTAGATTGAGAGGCTTGGATGTTCATGATTTCATCCTGAAATCTCGCTGAGGCTTTAAACAAATGTTTATTCCATAGGTATACCGTGTTTCCTCCTCTACACATAAATTTTCAAAGAGATTTAGAGCTTAGAGTTTTGGATTATCGGGCTTGCATAGTTGAAGAAGACCTTTCTTCACACTATTATATCCTTGTATGCTCTCTTTTCAAACCTATAATATTCACTACCTATATGTCAAAGTCTGATACATCCTCCCACCATAGCTACTGAGCTCAAAACATCTGAACAATTCTATCCTCTACATACACATTGCGCTACCTAAGGGTGTTTCTTAACCACACTGTGTATCCCCTACTTCCTTTGAAATTTGAGTCAAGAATTTTCCACCCAGCTTCAAAGGGATAATTATAGAATAACCTCTCATTGTCTAAGTGTTCAATACCTGCATAAATCTAAGGGAGGGATTTCCACAACCAAGTCTTAAGTTACTATCAATTAGTTTGGTTTAAGGGGAAGTTCTTGTAAAAGTGCAGCTTTGTCCATTTGAAGGTCGAATTTAGGTCCTCCTGGTCATTACTAACCCATATCCATAGGAGGCTCTCATCCTAAGCTATGGAGAGTCCTCAGATGAATAAGTCACACAAGGGGGGAAAGTTAGTTAGAACTGAACTTGTGGATATTCATCTTTTTGAGACAGAGCCCATGGAAAGAGAAGTTTTTCAAAGAGTGGGGTGCCTCTCTTTCTACTAGAATATGCAAAGAGGCCATCCTGAGGTGAAAATAAATTTTTTCTTACATTTTGATGGCAAGAGAACCAAGGTAGGGGATTTAGAATTTGAGGTGACTGAGGTATCTATTTCAGCTACAATAGGAATCCCTATCACAAATGATAAATGGTTTAAAGCCATGGCTTTGAATACATCCTATGCCAAATATTTCCTTAAGACTGAACATCAAGCCAGTGATTTATCTAAAGGTTTGCCAAGGAATCAGTTGATTGAGAATTTTGACAGGATATTGAAGATCATTTAAAGATACTTTACATGTGAAGGGAGGTTTAACACATTGTACAAGTACCATATAAGGCTTCTGCTACATTTTAATGGTAAAATTAAAATGAATATTCCCTACTATTTGTTAATAATCATAGGTAAGATGTTATACAGGATTCAATCCAAGTCTAAGGATGTGGATACTAGCATCTTCCACTCTGGATTGATTAGAATTCTAGTCTCTGAAGAAATAGGTAAGAAAGATATCTCATGGGAACATTTTGTTGTTGCTTCCCACTTCAAGTTGGATATAGCAGCCACCCCTCAATCACAAAATGCAAGCCCTTTATCATCCACTAGTGTTGCTAAAGCAAGCACCAGAAAGAAGAGAAAGGGTAGAGCTCCTGTTCAAGTTTCAGAGGTCATCAAGCAGGTCATAGGAACTGAGTAGGAAGCTTTTCATTCCCCACAGAGAGATTTTTCACCTCCTCCTCCACCAGAGTTATAAGAAGTTCCTTCTACTGCTAAAACTGCAACAAAGAAAGGGAAGAAGCTACACTTCTCCTCTTCTCCTCCAGCAGCCAATACCAAGGGAAAGAAACCTTTCACAAGATCATCAGTTCCTAAAGAGGTTTTTGAAGAATAGTCCCTACCAAAATCCTCTATCCTACAAAAGAATAAGGGTAAAGGCATTGAAAATCCTATGGAGAGGAAAGAAGAAATACAAAGATAGAGGTATCAAGAAGCCCAATGAGACAGACAAGGAAATTCCTATGAAACAGGAAGAGGAGACCATGAAGAATCCCATTGAGACTGTTCATGTCACTACTCCACCTGACAACCAAACATTCAAAAGATTAATCAGGAAACTTAGGGATGCTAGGAAGGAGGTGGCTTAGTTTAAAATAGAAGCCATGTATGGCAGGGTTAAGATGAAACAACTCATGGATGGCTACAGTCACACCCTTGACCTAGAAAGGTTCACAGCAAGAAATGCCCAGCCTCTCCATAGGCAACTCAAAAACCTTTATAGGTAGAACAAAGGCTTCCAGTCTCAGAACAGGAAGCTCAAAGCAGAGTTGCAGCGTTTTCAAGATGAACTGGCTCAAAGAAACTTGCAGGTATTGGTTGAAGCTACTATTGAAAAGGAGACACTAGTAGCCGAGGAGAACATAGCTCCATTGAAGAAGCCTATCACCACTAAAATAAATAATCCTAATGTGCCAAAGGAGGATCCTCCTTCTACAAGAAAGAGTGTTAGGTTAAGTTTCAGGGTAACAAAGTAGCTGGTGAAAGGTGAGCCCCATTTTTGAAGATGGTTCCTTTTTGTGAGGATAAATTGTTGGTGAAACATTACCTATGCCACATATACAGGCTTCTAAGTGATTATTGTTCATATTTTTGGGCTTTTTGTGAAGAATTAACTCCTTCAATAGTAAGATTGCAGACATTTTGTAGCGCTATGGCACTACATAATAGTTTATTTTGGTGTTCCACTAGTGTGCTACCTATAGTGTTGCCAAATCACCTAAAGATAATGGTGTTGATATTACTCAAGGTTTCTACTCGCTCTGCACATGTCCAAGTGGAGGTGTTTTGTTTTTGATGGAGCTACCTAAAATTTTCACAGAAACACACAATGGAGCTACCGAAATTCACTACCTAATTTTTGGGAGAGACAAAATTTTCACAGAGATGCACCTGAGTGGCGCTACTAAAATTCTCTACCTAAAATCTTGAACAGACTAAAGTTTTCACAGGGGATAAGAAGGTTTGGTGCTACCTTTTCTACTTGTCTAGTTTTGAAGTGCGCTACAAAATCTTACGAAATTGGGTGAAGGAACTACAAAGTGTGCTACTCATAGTGCTACCCAAAGAGGTTTCCAACAGAAACCAGGAATCGAGGAGGGTCGAGATAGCAAATTTTTGGATAGATGATGATGGAGAGAACTACAGAAATAGCAGCTGACAGCATGATGTCAACCACATGATTCTGAAGGACACATGGAAAACAATGAGTTGCACAACAAAGATGGATCAAGTTAGTTTGAAGATTGGTTGTATTGGTCACCAACACTTTCCTATTTTATAGCATAGGTTGTTAGTCAAGTTGTTGATGCAATAAATTCTTAGAGATTTTTCTGGGAAGGAGGCTTGCTCATACCTCCAGTTGTTTCCTCCCTTTGTTATAAATAGATAGATGAAATTCTTTAGTAGGTTCGAATGGTTGAGAAAGGCTCCCTTATACTATTATATTTTGATGAAGTGACTATGAATTGGCCATGTACTTTATTTAAAACATTTTGGTTAATAGAAATGAACTTATCTTTCGGATTATTTTCTTCTGATGCTAAAGTGTTCATGCTTTTAATGATTCACATGAATGGTTGTGGTGATATTATGTTGTATGTTTGATTATTATATTATCATGATGTTTCTTTAGTCTCCTTAAGTTCTGAACTCAAGAAGATCTTATGTTAAGAATCCTTCTTCCTTAGGTTTTTTGTAGACCCGATGTTTACAACAACCCCTACATTCCTCTCATTGAAGTCTTCCCTCTATTCATACCAACTCCCAATTACTTATTGAAGTTAGCCAAGACCTTGATTGTTGGTGCATGCTAGCCCTGTTTTATGGGTTGGAACATTATCATTTTGAGTATTTCCCATTTGACCCCTTAAAACACTCTTACATTCACATATAACCTGATGGGTATTGGGATTTCCTTCCATGCAATCTAAAGGTGATTCCTAGTGCTAACACATTGTAGCTCCGCTAAAGAGATTTGGGAAAAAATTCAAAATATTTATGAAGGAGATTCAAAATTCAAAGCAACAAAGCTTCAAAATTATAGAGGTTAATTCGAACAACTAAAGATGAAGGAAGATGAGAATATTGCATCTTAGTTCTTACGAGTTGATGAAACAATGAATGCAATCATAGGATTGGGAGAAGAAATTGAAGAATTTGTAATTGCTCAAAAGGTACTAAGATCTCTTCCAATGATATTTGACCCTAATATCTCAGCACTAGAATAAAGAGTAGATCTACACTCAATAAGCATGGATGAACTACACGAAATATTCATAGCCTATGAAATGAGAACTGAACAGGAAAATCCAAGTATAAAAGAAGCAAAATTCAAAGAATCCAAAAGGTCAATCAAAAGGGAAAGCAAAAGGAAAAGGAATATAGAAACAACAGTGATATCTCAGAAGACGATGAAGAAGTAGCCAACTTTGTCAAAAGATTTAAAAACGAAACCAACAAAAAATATAAAGGTAAGCTTCCATTGATTTTTTTTAATTGTGATGGTATTGGTCATTTTGCTAACAAATTTCCTCATAAGAAAAAGAAAATAAATGATGAATATGATTCAAATATAAAACAAGCATATATAGGAAAATGATCTGGATTTAGGAGCGGGGTGGCCACCAATATCCACCTAGATCAGCAAAAGAGCCAAAAAAGAAAGTCTTCAAGAAAAAATTATGCACCAAAGAAGACATCTCCTCATTAGATGAAGATGAAGTTAGTAAAAGTGAGATAGAAAGAAATATATTCATGGAAATAGAATATTTCGATAAACAAGACACCAAAGAAGAATATGAACAGGCAAACATTGACTACCGAGAATAATTGTTGAGTGCAATATAAGTTATAAAAAGAGAAAAGAAGAAAAACAAGAATCTCCAAGCAGAAATAGGCAAGAAAGTGTTATCACTCTGTAATTTGCCCAAGGATGTGGAGGTAGACACAAAGGTAACATCAAAACTACTTTGAGTCTTGGATCTAGCCCTCCAAGACTCAGATAGGAATCACTCTATTTGATATAGATTTGTTTGAATATATATTAGGCTAGATATGCAGAATAGGATATATTTTTGAGTTGGGTAGGTGCAGAGAAGAGGAACCATGGGAAATGGAGTCACAATCTAAGATTTAATCAAAAAAAAATTCTACAGATAACCTTACATGGCAAGGTAGGAAAATCACTAGATTCTTCATAGGCTTGAGTTATGGTAGAGGAGAAAAGTGTTAAGAAGTCGAATTAAAGATAGAGCAGTAAAGAATTTTGCGTTTAACTTTCAGTGGAAAACATTGACATTGCTTTAAACTGAGAACATGGTGCTTTTACACAAATCCTGATCTTAAATCTATTTAAAACAATAGAGAAGATAAACATATATTAAAACATAGGAAAAAAAAATCACAGTGAGAAAAACTTGACCAATGGTTTTGACACAAGAATCATTTAACCGCTGTGACTATATTATTGAATTGATGAAAATACAAAAAGCTCAGTGAGATGTTTTACAAAAACTAAATCATGGTACCCTGAATGATCTCTCCTACACATTTGATTCATTACAATATATAAAAATACTCTCCCTAGTATTAGGAGGTCGAATTCAACCACCTTGACCAAAAATAGCAACAAATCCCCAAAAATCCGGAACTAAACATTTGGTCAAATCTGCTGAAAATAGGGGTACGATCAGACATTTGTTTCTCCTTGGAAGTGACACTTGTGCACAAACTATAGGAGGTTATTTTATATGAGCATATTTTGTACAAAAAAATCCTTTCGTTTCACCAAATTCATCTCCATCTTGCCGAAACAGGTCCTGCAAAATCAGGACTGAAAGAGGAAAAACTAGAAACTGAAAAAATGAGGCTGAAATACAACTTATATTCTCCCAACTGGTGGCACCTGTGAAACATATGGAAGAGGTTTTTGTTCTTCATCTCGTTTTGAACAAAAAACTCTCCATTTTTTTAAAAATTTGTTTCCATTTGCCCGAAATCCACCTTGGAAGATGATGTGTTGAACAGGGAAAAAATGATTTTTGAAAATTTTGGGAGGGCAATTTTGGAGGGAGAGTGGTTTTGGTTGGACCCCCCTGAAGTGGTAAGAGGTGTTGGGAGGGGGGGTCTGAGTTCACCTTGAGGTGACACCTGTCCTGGGTGGTTTTGGATATCGAACCCCCCCTCTCGTTAAAGTTTAGATGGAAAGGAGGGGCCTGATATGATTAATGGACGTTGATTTGGGATGTGATGTGATGTGAGGTACGATTTTGTTTTTTAATTTTGTTTTTTTTATTTGTTTCTTTAGTTATTTTCTTTTTGGTTTATATGTTTTTTTGTTATGTTTTTTATTTTATTTWTTTTATTTTTGTTATTTATTATATTTTTACTTTACGTTTTGTTTAATATATGTTTTATTTAAATGTTTATATTTGTTTTATTTATTTTGTTTTTAATTTTTGTTTATATTTTGTATTTATATTTTATATTTTTTTATATTGTTTTATTTCTAATTGTTTTTAATGTGTGATTAATAGAGCACTAACATAACTATTAACAACTAACTTAATTATTAATTAATTAATAACTAGTCTAATATACTTTAATTAAACTAACTATACTAAATTTTATTACTAACATTATTAATCTATTGTTCTTTTTATCCAAAGTTTGTTTATGCAAGGATGAGTGATGAGAAAGAGGTATTCAATGGGACAAATGGTAAAAGGGAGTGAGTGGCGCAGAGGTGGATGAAGGATGCAACATGGTGATGAAGGATCGGGCGAAAATGGATAGAGAGGAAAATGGAATCAACCGAGCCAAATGTCGTCATCGCGTGAGCAATGCCAAATAAGCAACTAAAGAGTTAGGTTACCTATCATTATAGGATCCCAACATAGGATCCACTTGGGGATGGCAACTCTCTAAGGAGGTGTCCAGAACCACTGAACTTTGAACATGTAGACCGATGGTTTATTCATTGGGCCATGGAGTCACTGCTGCTACAATCGTCGAATTGGCTCAGATTTGACTGAATAGTGAACTAGATACTATCAAATGCAAATTCTTTTGGAAACCATACAATACTGAAAAGATGCTCAAATGACTGAGCTTATTCAAAACTGCTACCTACCCTACACTGCTAGTAATTTGGTTATTCTAAATGATACAACAATGCCAGTGCAACCCATCGAGAAATTGCTCTAACAACTCTGCTCTTTCAATGTTTTCAAACAATATCAGAAATAGAACTTGCATAGGCATCATGAAATGCCTTCCATCCTAATATTCATCGCAAAGAGCTTGATAAACATGAAAGATAACATAAATACTGGGAATGCATTGTGGCTCTGTGATGAACCATTTCTCCATATAAATAGCCATTGGATCAAGATAGACTTGACCTATTACTGGATATTCAAATTTAACCAACCAAAACTTCATGATTTGATGTTGTAGTTATGTTATTTTCATCCTCATGCACTTCCCGACATGGCTTCGAATGCTTTGATGGGATTTGTGATGTGAATTCTACTGAAAAAGGCAATGAAATTGACTTTCTTTTTCAAAAACTGAAATAAATTAAGGCATAATGGTACAGAGTTATTTTGGATTAACTCATAATTTATCTCAGGCTTTAAGCTTTCATCTAGAATTTGAAAATCAAAGTAGGTTGAGGGCTGCAATTTTGGGTTCAGAACAACCTCCATATTAGTAATGGCATCTTCACCTAGTTGATCAGAACATTCTCCCTCTCTACTAGTGACAACTTGCTTACAATTTTCTCTCAAAAATTGAAAAGTAAAGAAACATAAGGGTAGAGTGTTTCCACTTACTCTAAGATTTTCTGCACTTTGATCATTGTTGTCATAATTTCCATGTACAAATTGATTGTCCTACTAGGATTGCAAATGATATTCTTCCTCCCAATCATATGTGGCTTATTTCTTTGAAAAATCCAATGTGGTATAATCATCTTTGTACCAATCAAGCTTGGGTGAATCATCCATGGATGAAATTCCATTGAACATACATATCATATTAGGAAAATCTTCCTCCATCTTCTGATTTTGAGCTTCATCTTCGATTGTATTATGAATTGAATACATGAAAGAATCATTATCCAAACCATGGTACCAAGGATAAACTGCAAAGTGTTTGTGGACATGGATCCTTGTTTGTTCTTGAACTATTGGTACATGTGGTATTTTAACAAAAAGTTCATCTTTTCTACTAATCCTATGCATCATCTCTCTTACAGTGTTTGCCAGAACATCTAGTTTCACTTCTGAAGATTTCATTTGTTCCTCTTCTATTCTATCTTTCTCTTCTTCCTTTAAATTTTATTTTCGGTTCAGCAAGTTAGTTTCCACATCAATTGCAATCTTTTTCATTTCTTCAAGTGTTACAGTGTTCCTTTCTCTTGATTGGAATGCCATATCAATATCAAAGGAATATGGGTAATGCAGGTGAGATGATCTTGGGGGTGGCCTTATATCAACAAGCATTGCATGATATACCTTACTGAATCTTGCTGAAAACTAAGGTACTGTCTCCCCTGGCTACCTTTTCAAATGGTCATATTCTTCTAGGATGAGAAAAAATTTTCTCATGATCACTCATTGATCTAAGAAATTTTTTACAAACTGATGGAAATTGCTAATGCTTGTAGCTAGAAGACCCTTAAACCAATTTTTGAATTTACCTTGCAATGATAGGGAAAACATTATGATGCTAACATCATCATCTTCTACCTCAAACAGATCAATAAAATCCTCAAGACTTTGGATATCCTTTTCAGCAGTGATATTCACATTTTCTCCATCGAACCTGGACAAATTATTGATGTAATTGATAGGGAGGTCATGGAGAATAGGAGGAAAATATAGAGGCTTGTATATGTCTGGGAATTTTACATATATAGGAGGTAAAGTAAGAGGCCTATAATCATTTGAAAACTTGGAAAAAGTGGGAGATAAAGCACGAGGCTCATGTCTCCCTAGGCTTTCTACATGTGCATCTAGGATGTGCACAAGTGTATGAGTATGTACGTGATCTACAATTTTGGGCTTAGTCTTTGGAAGCTCATCAATTATTAGGTGTTCAATGCAATCTTCAGTAATGTACTTTTGATCAGGATTAGAATAAGATAGAACATAATTACATATAAAACCAAAGATGTCTTGAATGCAATTTGGGCTTGAGTACTTGATCTTTCTTGGTTGCTTGGTCATGCTTCAGGTTCTTCCTCCAATGGAGTCTTTGAGTTGGCACTTTCTGGAGCTGATTGGAGTCGCCAGGTGAAATATTTCATCCTTATTGTGTCTGGTCACTGTCCACCATCAGTAATCAGATCTGGAACTTGAAGTGCACCACTGGAGAAAGTTCCCCAGTATGGTCGCCATTCTGTTATCACTCTGTAATTTTCCCAAGGCTGTGGAGGCAGACACAGAGGTAACATCAAAACCCCTTCAAGTATTGGATCTATCCCTCCAAGAATCAGAGAGGCATCTCTCTGTTTGATATAGATTTGTTTGAATAGATATTAGTCTAGATATGCAAAATAGGATATTTTTTGAGTTGGGTAGGTGCAGAGAAGAGGAACCATGGGAAATGGAGTCACAATCTGAGATTTAATCAAAAACAAATTCTACAGACAACCTTACAGGGAAAGGCAGGTAAATCAATGGATTATTCATAGGCTTGAGGTATGGTAGAGGATAAAAGTGTTAAGAAATCGAATTAAAGACAGAGCAGTAAAGAATTTTGAATTTAACTTTCAGTGGAAAACATTGACATTGCTTTAAACTGAGAACATGGTTCTTTTACACAAATCATGATCTTAAATCTCTTTAGAAAAATAGAGAAGAGAAACATATATGAAAACATAGGAAAAAACAATCACAGTGAGAAAAACTTCACCAATGTCTTTGACACAAGAATCCTATAACCGCTGTGACTGTATTATTGAATTGATGAAAATACAGAAAGTTGAGTGAGTTTTTATAAAAAAACTAAATCATGGTCCCCTGAATGATATATCCTGCACATTTTATTCATTAATATATATAAAAATACTCTCCCTGGGCTCAAGAGGTCGAATTCAACGACCACGGCCTAAAATAGCAACAAATCCCCAAAAATCCGGAACTAAAAATTTGGCCAAATATGTTGAAAATAGGGGTACGCTCAGACATTTTTTTCTCCTCAACACTAACAATTATGCACAATATCAAGTAGGTTATTGTATATGAGCGTGTGTTGGACAAAAAAATTCTTTGGTTTTGCCAAAATCGTCTCTAGCTCACCGAATCAGCTCCCGCAAAATCAAGACTGAAACAGGAAAAACCAAAAATTGAAAAACTGAGGCTGAAAGACAGATTCGATTCTCCCAACTGGTGTCACCTGTGAAAAATATGGAAGAGGTTTTTCTTTTTCATCCCATTCTAAACAAATACATCTCTCGTATTTTTAAAATTCGTTTCCATTTTCCTAAAATCCACATTGGAAGATGACGTGGTGAACAGGAAAAAAACGGTTTTTGAAAATTTTGGTAGGATGGTTTTGGAAGGAGAGTGGTTTTGGTAGGACCCCCTAGAGTGGTAAGAGGTATTGGGAGGGGGCGTCCAATTTCACCTTTAGGTGAAACCTATCCTGGGTGGTTTTGGAAATCAGACCCCGCCTCTCATTAAATTTCAGATGGCAAGGGGGGGTCCAATATAATTAATGGACATTGATTTGGGATGTGATGTGATGTGAGGTAGGTTTTTGTTTTTTAATTTTCATTATTATGTTTTTTTATTTTGTTTTGTTTATTCATTTTTTTAATTATTTTCTTTTTGTTTTATATGTTTTGTTGTTATGTTTTGTATTTTATTTATTTTATTTTTGTTATTTATTATGTTTTTACTTTATGTTTTGTTTAATATATGTTTTATTTAAATGCTTATATTTGTATTATTTATTTTGTTTTTAATTTTTGTTTATATTTTGTATTTATATTTTATATGTTTTATAATATATGTGTGTTTTTTATTATATATTTATATATTGTTTTATTTCTAATTTTTTTTAATGTGTGATTAATAAAGAAATAGCCTAAGTATTAACAACTAACTTAATTAATAATTAATTAATAACTAGTCTAATATATTTTAATTAAACTAACTATACTAAATTTTATTACTAACATTATTAATCTATTGTTCTTTTTAGCCTAAGTTTGTTTATGCAGGGATGAGTGGCGGGCGAGAGGTAGTCAACGGGACAAATGGGAAAAGGGAGTGAGTGGCATAGAGGTGGATGAAGGATGCAACATGGTGATGAAGGATCAAGAGAAAATAGATAGAGGGGAAAATGGAATCAACCGAGCCAGATGTCCTCATCACATGAGAAAATCCAAATAAGCAACTGAAGAGTCAGGTCACCTATGATTATAGGATCCCAACATAAAGAATACACTTGAGAACTAGAGAAGATGATCAAGGAATTGAAGGTTCAAATAGAAGAGTATAAAAGAATTAAAGAATCACTCAAAGAATAATTAGAAGAAAGAGACAGGATCATTGGAAATTTGGAAGAAGAGATTGTCACATTGAGAAAGTATCCTCAAAAGAAAAATATGCAGAACAAATCAAAAGTTTTGGATGACATTATCAGCATTCAAAGGCCTAATCATGACAAGTATGAACTTGGACACAATCAGACAAAAAATAGATCAAGATCCAAAATGATAGATCAAGAAACATATCCAAAAAGCTATCCAGAAATAGATAGAGGGGATAGTAAGTTCTACAAGGAATATCACAGTGACACTCCTCCACCGAGAAGATTCATATTTCAAAATTAACAACAGTCAGAAACAAACATGCTTCAGGAAGAAGAAGGATTTAGAAGAGTAACTCCTTTCAGAAGATCTTCAACTCCCATGTATCAAATTATTTGTTTTGGTTTATGTTATGCATGCAA
>ML807696.1:13895-74321 GCA_009831015.1 Picea engelmannii | reverse complement strand
CAACGGTGATAAAACTCCTTATGAGCTATGGAAAAGAAGACCAACAAATGTTAAGCACTTCAAACTCTTTGGAAGAAAATGCTACATCAAAAGAGAAGATGTTGGAATGGGAAAGTTTGATTCTCATGTAGACAAAGGCATACGTTTTTTTTAATCAAGTACAAGGAAAGAATAAAATGTTACAATATAATCCTCAACAAAGTTGTGGAAATAATGAATGTAATGGCTGATGAGACAAGTGGAAAAAATTCAAGGAAGAAGAAAAAGAGTCATCGGAACAGGTTTATGAAGAAGAAGCAAAGGATGAAGAAGAAACATAAGGGGAAGATGAACAAGATAAAATATAAGTAGAAGATAAAGAACAACAACTACCTCCAAAGAAACCTAGAAAAAAAATACAGAAGAATCATTCGTTAGATCATATTATTGGGAACAAAGATGCAGGAGTTGAGACTAGAAGAAGAATTCATTCACCAGAACAATTGCACCTAGAACTCTTATCTTCGATTAAACTAAACAATTTTGAAGAAACCAACAAGTTTGAATTATGGATAAAGGCCATGAATGAAGAATTGGATCAGATAGAGAAGAATGACACCAGGGAATTGATTCCAAGACCAAGGTACAAGAATGTCATCAACACAATATGGGTCTTTAGAAATACATTAAATGAAGATGGATAGGTTACTAGGAACAAAGCTATATTGGTATGTAAAGGATGTAGATAGGTTAAAGGTATCAAATTTGAAGAGACATTTTCCCCAGTTGCTAGAATGGAAGAAATTAGATTGATACTAGCTTATGCATGTTCAAAGAATATTAAATTGTATCAAATGGACATGAAATCGACTTTTCTAGATGGATAACTAGAAGAAGAAGTCTAAATTGAGCAACCACAAGGATTTCAGTTATCAAAAAATGAATATTATGTTTGTAGATTAAAGAAGGCCTTGTACGGTCTCAAACAAGCCCCGAGAGCATGGTATTCCAGACTAGACAGATACTTACAACAACAAGGGTTTAGGAAAGGAAATGTAAACAGTAACCTCTACATCAAGGTAACTCAAGATAGTATTTTATTAATTGAAGTTTATGTTGATGATATTATTTTTGGAAGTGATGATGACAGGTTGAGCGAGAAATTTGCAAGGGATGTGCAAAATGAATTTTAAATGTCATTACTTGGAGAACTATCCTTCTTTCTAGGTCTTCATATATTTCAAAGCAACCAAGGATTTTTTATTTCTCAAACCAAGTATATCAGAGAAATGCTAAAGAGGTTTGGAATAGAAGATTGCAAATAAATCAGTACTCTTATTCAAACTAGTTGCAAGTTAAGTAAATATGATGATTCAAGGTCTAAAGATCAAAAGTAGCACAGGTCAATGATTGGAATCTTACTTTATGTGACAACGTCTAGACTAGATGTAATGTAGGCAGTTGGACAGGTGGAAATATTTCAAGAAACACCAAAGGAATCACATGTTCTATAAGTAAAGAGGATATTCTAATATCTCAAGGGTAGATAAGATTTTGGATTATGGTATCCAAAAGGAAATGATTTATCACTTATTTCCTATAGATATGCAGATTGGGTAGGTGGAAATGATGATCGACGAAGCACCAGTGGAGTAGCATTATACTTGGGTGAGTGTTTAGTATATTATCTAAGCAAGAAAAAATCATCAGTATGATTATATACAGTCGAAGCAGAGTATATTGTAGCAACAACATGTTGTACACATGTTCTATGGATGAAACAAACTCTGACAGATATATAGGTTGAGTATGATGAGCCCATTCCAATCTACTGTGATAATACAAGTGCCATCAATATCTCAAAGAACCTGGTGATGCACTCCAAGAAGAATCACATTCCAATCAAGTATCACTTTATTTGGGAACATGTTGCAGAGAATAACATCATAGTTGATTATGTGAGAACAAAAGAACAAGTGGAAGATATATTTACAAAACCACTTCTAAGGGAAGCCTTTAAGTATCTTCGCCATAGACTCAGAGTAATTTCTACTCCAAAATTAATTCTTTTGAATGTTTATCTTGTATGTATTATATTTTCATGAGGAAACACAATAAAGAGGACAATTCATGTTGCGGGAGTAGTTTCAGGAAGAGTTCAATCAAGGGGATCATCCCCAAGGAAAGTTCAGTTAGGGGCATTAGCCCTATATGGGAAGTTACCTTTGCCATTGATGTCAAAGGGGGAGATATTTATCAGATGCATGATATTGAGTTAGATTCTTGGAGAGAGAGAACAGAGGCATGGTTCTAGGGGGAGTGATGGTCACAGGGGGATAATGAGTGATATGAATTCAGTATTGCATTACAGTGTTTCCATCAATGACAAAGGGGGATATTGTTGATTAATTGGGTTGGTTTTCATTGATGTCAACCCTTGAATAAAATATAGTATAAAATTCAGTAGCCCCAACAATATGATTAAGGGAATTCCATTTGATTGATGTATAATGGTATGTGTTTTAATATGTTTGCAGTTAAGACTATTATAGATGGATAGTACATGTCATGCCATTTCTGGTGATATGCAGAATGTCACATAAGTCCTCACGGTTAGATAGTTATGTCTGGTGAATTCAAGAAACCTCATGAGTTATCTAAAAGGTTAAAGAAGTCAAATTAATTCTAGAATCTCCTAGAAGAAGTTGACTAGTCAAGTGGGTGAAACTAGGATTTAATCATGAGTTAAGTTGTTGCAATAAGGAAATAATTAAAAATAATTTAGTTGCAACTAGGAGTGAAGAATTTACTATTTGTAGAAAATTTAGTTAGAAGTGGACAAGTGGCTAGAATTGGGATAGCCCTAAAAGAAGGAAAGTGGGTTAAGTGTGTTAGAAGGTAACCCCTTGAGGAAGATACTTGGAGAGTATAAATAAGAGATAAAGAGTCTCCTATTAACACCTATTGAATATCATTGAATATTTTTTTTGTGAAAGGTTATTTGTGTAGGTATTATTGATAGAGAAAAGTGCGGCAGAAAAATCATGGCAGGAAAACTGGGACATAAAAAGTGTGGTGGAAAAAGTGCAGTAGAAAAATCATGGCAAGAAAAGTGCAGAAAAAAAAGTTTGAAAGAAAATTCATTGCAGGAAAACTGTGGCAGAAAAACCATGGAAGAAAAAATGCAACAGAAAAACCGCAGCAGAAAAAGTGCGGTAGAAAAATCATGACAGAAAAATTGTGGCAAAAGGTATGGTTTTCATATTTATAGTGTTTAATTTATGAATCTGGTTGAGTTTTTTCCTTGTAAATCTGTTGGATTCCCTCTTGGAAGTTTAGGGATTTTTGTAGAGTTGATTTGAGGAAGATCTACTAAAGTTTAGCTTTGGTTCATGTTTGAGGTATTTTGGTTGAGGTATGATGTAAAACCATGGCAGCAGAACACTACAAGAAGAAAAAAGGTATGGTTTTCATATGTGTAGTGTTTAATTTATGAATCCGGTTGAGGTTTTTCCTTATAAAGTTGTTGGATTCCCTCTTGGAAGATTAGGGCTTGTTTTAGAGTTGATTTGAGGAATATCTACTAAAGTTTAGTATTGGTTCATGTTCGATGGATTTTGGTTTAGGTATGTTGCTAAATTTATTGGTACAGATAGAGGTTGTATAATAATGAGGTTCTAACACATGATTTAAGGTACAAACTTGTGGTATAGTGTTTGAGGTATATGTGATCAGAGAAGATTGGTTGATGAGTATATAGTGACAAATTTCTCAATGATAGATTTGACATAACAGGTTGTGATAGTGACATATTCAGTTTCTACATTTGGCACTTATATTTTAGGGTGGTTGGACATGGAAAGGATAGGTGGTTGTAGCCACCTTTTGTTTATAGCCAAAGAAAATAGGGGTTTGTAGCCTCCTTCTGGTTGTAGCAAGAGAATTGGGGAGTTGGATCTTCCCTTAGGTTGTAGCTTAAAATTAGGGGGTCAAAGCCTCCTTCCCGTTGCAACTGGAAAATAAAGGAAGTTGGTGCTTCCAGTAAATGTATTTCTTAAAGACAAATAATTAAAAACATTCTTTGGTTTTCTACTATATTGGGTTTCCACTTAGAAAAATACGAGTGTACTGTGTATGTGTATGATTTTTCATTTGTTCGTTGTTTATTTACTTTTCACTTATTGGATTATAATTTATTGATCATAAAGATAAATAACACTTGCATACCATGTTTAAAAGGATTAAAAATATCTATTACTTATTCACCCCCCCTCCTAGTAATCCAACATTAACCAGTAATCCCTATAAAAATGTAACCCATACATGCCCTATCTATTAGAACCCTTAACCCTAGACAATGTAAAAATTATAACCTGTAACCCTAGAGCATGTAACAATTATAACCCTTAACCCCTAGAATTGTTATCACACAGAACTTTCATAACCCCTTACCCATACAATCCCAGTAACAAATAACACATATCATTCGTCAACCCCAAACCCCTTTAAATAATATAACCCATAACCCATAACAATTATAATCCCTAACCCCTATAACCTTTAAAACCTAATACTTATGAATTTTATAACCATTGGTCCATGGTCCCTATTACAGATAACACCCCTTACAATTATATTCCCTAAAATATTTATCCACCCTTACCCCTACTCCTTAAAACCTCTATAACGTTCTAATGAGTATAACCCAAAACTAACTAATCTATACTCTAAACTATATAACCCAATCACTATTAACTAATATAAACCTTAAATAATCCTTATAATCCTTAATCCCTAAAACCTATAATACCAAAACCTTAACCCCTTTAACCTATATTCTTTCTAACAACCAAAAGAGTATAAACCCTAACTACCCATTTATACCCCAACCTTTTTTTGAGGGGTATGAGATCCCTTTGACTTAACAGAAGGAACCAAACCCACTTAAGAGGCCCAATTAGACTCGTATACATTCACTGAGTGGTATGGTCCTCCAGATATGTGATTTGGATGGATTTATTGATGGGATTTAATCATGACTGATAGGTATGTCTTTCTGGGAAAAATTTCCTTAGGCTAAGCAATTCTCTTTTTGTTCTTTTCTTACATTTGTGGGAATAAAAGGTGGGGTTTTAAATAATCACAGAGGGAAGTTATGATATATTCGAGAAAGTTCGGTTTTGGGATAATCTTTATACCTCAGTATGCAGACAATGGGAATCAAACCTACTTCAAGATAACAATAATACCATTAACTTATAGAAATTCAACATCATCTGAGATAACGGTTACAGAAATAAAATATGTACATAATTGAAAGTGAGTGCAAGAAAAGTAATTTTCAATACTCTACTATCAATCACATATTAACCCAATGGATTTCTATTCATTAATTAAAATAAAAGAATTGTCGTATCATTACAATATAATTTAAACAACAAATACAACAACTCCTACTCAATACAACAACAAATATTCAATTCAAAGACGAAGATAATCCCTCTCAGTACATTCACATTCACGCCTCAGATGAAAGAAGTATCTTTGGTTCTAAACAAAACTTCTAAATTAAATAACCTGCATATAAATAATTCTCTTACAATATTCAACAAAATGTCTTTCTCTCCAAAACCATCAACATTTAACACAATGTCGATTCCCTTATTTATAAAAATAACTAAACTAAAAATAGCTACTAAAGTTGTGTTAAGTGGAGAAAATGACACATGGTCTACTTTATCTATCTATTCTCTTTTGTCTTCTTTAGATCATCTCATCATTTTACTGAAGTTTATTGTTCCTCTCATATTCTGACCATTTTTAGAAGATATCTTTGCATGTATTTGCATAAGGGAACCTCTATTGACCCATCAGAGCGGACATAACCTCCTTTATCTCAAATGTTTGTTCCTCGTACTTGATTAGTTTGACACTCACACATTGTAATACTTCGATATATTTAATCAGAGGCTCCATTAACTTCTTCAATTGGCCCAAGATTATTCTTGAAACCTGCAAAATCTTTGTTTCACATACCAGGTATTTCTATGTATGTGGCTTGAATATATCATGTAAATCGGTGAAATCCTCCAGCGGGCCAAATTCTGGAAAGTCAACTAGACCATGTATACCTAGTGCTCAACTGCCTTATGTATTCATGCGATGTTGTTATCCATCAACACTCAGATGCCATGTTCTTTTATATCTTGACCCTTTTGCACTTTTTTTATGTAGTCAATCCGTTCCAAGGCTTGATGTGTCTTCTCATACCACCATTGCATGTCTTTGCAAGTTTCTAGCTCCATAAGGGTATATTATTGAAAATAAACTATTTGGACAATGAAGAGGTCCCTCTCCTTTTTGAATTGTGCATACATCTCTCGGAACTCACTTTTCAAGAGTACCACCACCTTGGTGGAATTTTTCTAATATTCAACTTGATGTCACAGGTGGTCCAACTCTTTCCTCATGGAAGCTACCTCCCTTTCATCCCTTTTTTCCTTGACTAATGTGGCATCGGTTATGGCCATCCCTACTCTTATTAGCTCAGTCATCCTAGTATTTTTTGTGTCGAATAATGTCTCTTCTATGATTATGAATAAGGTGTTATCGAGTGTAAGATTCCTTTTCCTGACTATTGTTTTCATCATAGCCTTCCTTTTCCTATCATAAGAATTATCATGTATATCAACAACTTCATCTATTGGTTCAGGAATCTGTTGATCCCCACAGGATAGAGTATTTCCTAGGCCTCCCTCCATATAGAGGTGTTCCATGGTAGGTTCTTTATCTCTTCTAATGATGGGAACTTGAAATCCTTCTTCCTCGATCAATGGTTTCTATGGTAATATTGGTGTCGACACTTTTTCTGTTCCATGGCTTGGTCCTCTTAGCTCCCTATCATGGGGATCTTCTTGTGCACCCTGGTGACTCGAACTTCTGATGTCCCTTATTGGTTGATGAATTCTTTTTCTTATATGGAGAAGTGGCCAGAATATCGGCACTAGCTAAGAGTTCAATCGTCGGGATACTGATTTTTGGATGCCCCATTCCTTCTTCTTGTACTCTTACAACCATTTCATTTTTAGAGTTTTCATCATGAGGTTGTGTTCCCCCCAACGACTGTGTTTCTAGTTTCTTGATAAATACAGTTTTGAGAGTGGTCCTAGCTTCCAGGTTGTCTTCTAAGGGATTTGGACTAAATCACCAGAGGTTGGAGAATATGTATCCCATATTTATTCTTCTTGTGTGATTAGAACTTGGGTTATGTGTGAAGCTTCTGAGCCTTCCTTGTCACTGTATATGGTCATTAAATCTATGAGGTCGATAGGTATACCCATCCTTCTTGATACCTTCGATTTCCTTCATTGAGATGTAGTTATCATTGGTGATCCTGCCTAGGATGATATGGGGTTAGTGTTTTCTTGGGTGACAGTCTCTTCTGGGGGAACTACTTTTGAGACAGTCAGTTCTTCCTCTTGGCCATTTTTATCAAAAGGTGTAATTCTTGAGGGTCTTACCAAAGGGTTAAGTGGGGGATATTCCCTCAATATTTAAATAGTTGTCTTGACTTCTTCTAGTAACAATGTCCCCCTTTTTAATATTTCTACCTCTTTTATTCCTCTGGTTTCTTCTCTTCCTGATCGATTCTTGAGTTTTGTGCTCTATTGTATAAACTTGTTCATCCATGTTCATTTCTTTAAACCTATTCATACTAGGGTTATCACTTCTATGGATCACTTCCTCCCAATCTTGGGCACCCCCGGTGAATATCTCATCTTTGAAATTGTCATGATCATGTGGCCAACATGAGGACACCTGCCCTGCATGTTGGAGTACCAATCCTTTTGGGTCATTCTTTCGAAAACGACCCATGGATAACTGATATTCAAGATGAATCAATCCTTCTTGTTTTTCCTGGGCATTTTCTTTAACCATATAGAACCCAATATCAAAACCATAAGGTATGAAGGCCCTCTTCTTATCCTTCACCAAAGAAGAATTATATCATGGTAAAAAATATTTCCCAATATCAGATAGCCTGGGACATGAGAAGGGAGTAGGTGTGGTGCACTAGTAGCCCTGAACAATCTGATGTAAGTGCTTGTTTCTTCAAAATACCAGTGGCCAACTTTGGATATCATCTTTTTGGATGCTGCTGAAATCCTCAAAAATTATTTTCTAAATATAATGAGGTGTATTATGGCTATAAACTCATCACATATCATGGTGTAAAACCTTTTGTACCTATTCTCCCACAAAATGTTGAAATAAACATGCACATGTAACTCGACAACATGCCATTTTAAATTCATACCTGGAAAATTGTTTCTCACACATATCACTCCCAACAAGTAGGATGCTCTGAAGAAGACTTATGTTTCTCCTTATTTTGGTGTCTAGGCCTATAGGATGTTGATACTCAGTTTTTTTGAAATAATGTTTCCCCAATTAAAACTACTCTCGAAGATTGCCATGGTATATGATAAGGGCATCCAAGCTTCTAACAAATTCGAGCAGTCCTTTTCTCCATACAATCAATAGATCAAGAACATTAAATACATATAGATATTTCTGAGTTTTATCATGTTTTACTATCCATTGTTCCTATTTGTGAACTTTTTATCCTCTTTCCACCATGAGGCTAATAACTAACTAGTGTCATGAATCTCATAAAACCTGACCACAAAGTCTGTATTCATCCTCTCCTTTGGGTCTTTGATTTTGTCATATTTTTTCACCTCCACAGGAAGAAAAATACCAACAAATTCACTCTCCTCATTGTTTACCATGCACTTCATCATGTTTGCATGGTCAATTATCCATCCTATGGTTTCTATGCAGGGACGAATTGGGGTACGATAAGCCACCCTCTGCAGAGATTATTTCTTGATATTAAGGAAAACTTGGTCATCATGAATACCCTAGTGTCTAGGTTGTTGTCAGGTGTATACTATGGGTAATATTTTTGAATAATTTTATTATAAAGGTCAACCCAATGTGGGAGCATTACTTTAGATCTAGTGCCTTCCTCTTTGTCCCCGAATGTTGGAGGTTGGGTAAACTATTACTTGGTCGAATTATGGATAATTGATTATTTTTTTGAAACAAATTCAAGCTCCCTTACATTCACTAGTGTCGACCCTTCGTTGAACTCCAGTTCTTTCATTTTGGGCATTCTTGGTGAGCTCCTGGTTTTTGGCTTCCATGGAGTCATTTTTCTACACAAAATGTTATAATGAGTTGCAAGCCAACTTTGACAAGTGTTATTTGATGCAATCATAAATGAAAACAACAAAGACAATGATTACCTCTTCCTTGCAAGAAATAAATTGGGATTACTGGTAATTGAAGTGATATAGTTTTTTGTAGCCTCCTTGATTCTCTCTCTCACTCCTTTGTCTTCCTGGGAGATTAATGGTTTGCAAACGTAATACCATGCTTGGGAAAAACCTTGTAAATTTAAAACATACCTACCTTGTCACATCAAGTCCTAGATTCAGGAGTACAAATGTTACTTGTACAATCTATAATAGATTCCACGACATGCTTAGAATTAAATGTAAAACACAATAGTGGCATAGAAGCGTGTTATTTTAGATTTCATCTGCGAATTTAAATTTTTGAATGTTGATCGACGAACGACACCGTGTCTCAAGGTATTAGTTACATGAAATTATTATTTGACTAACAATCGCAGATCCCATCGTACACTCAGCTAGAGGTGTCCCATCAAGCTACCCAGGAATTTCATATTTCAAAGGAACTAATATGAACGACATCAGGGAGATGTGATAAAAAAAATTCTCTTTCGTTGGTGGTCTTTGAGTATCTCTCGGGGGTGAAATATCACTATGGAAGAGTGAACAACTTGGATTAAGAAGGGCATTTAAATGGATGGTGTGGATCAGCTAGCATCGTCGACGTCGGTGGAGAAAGGTTCAATTTAAACCACATCATTAAGTGGCCTATAATTTGTTGGTAGTCAATGAGTGCATCAGTGTCGACAATTTTTATTTGACATTGCTTTGTTGGTATTCTTAGGAAAATTTTCCGATGTTGACCCAAATTATCATACAGTGATGACATTGAAGTACAAATATGAAATGATGACATGGACATACTGATGTAACATGGGGAATATCAAGAGATGATGTGGGAGATAACTGAGCACTACAGACCATCTACGTGGAAAAACACGTGACAGTTGATTTGACCTCTTTAGCATGAGAAGAATTTTTTGGCATCAATGACTTTCCTTAGACATATGTTTCTAGATACCATGCCCTTTCTCCCTTTTCGATGATACTGATGATGTATCAGTGATCGATGATTTTTGTTGTTTATCTTGGTATTTTTTCTTTTGGATTTTGTTGATGCCAACAATACATAGAAAAATTTTAAAGAATGTTTTCCCTGACCATAATCGTCGATTGGCACGCAACATTATTTTTTATAAAAAAAAATTTAAGATGTGTGCACTTAGAGCAAATTGGTTGAGAAGCTATCTAGATTTATTCAATTATTTCCAACAAAACCTTTCCATCAATGTGTACACAAGTTCCCAAGTTCGTGAGTCTGGATCCACCTATGGGGTTTAACTTTTTTCCATCCTCTTTCCTCTCGAACACAATCCATGTCCTTCCTAGACATGATTCAAGTAAGGAATCCATTGGCGTGAGGCCATTTAGCTATCAATATTTCCTTATGGTGTTTCTCTACTGCCAACAAACGTCCATAGCCCCGATGGAGTCACCCCAATATCACAGACCTTGATCTATTTCCGGAAAGCATCCATATCCTTGGAGGAGTTATCTTCATACCCTCTCAATATTTTCACTCCCTTTCTTTTTCTTTTTTATATGGCTTGTCTTTTGATCATCTTTTTCTAGCATAAATAACAAGAGTGAGTCGAAGAGGAGGATATTTGTTTTTTGAAAAGGTGAAACTTTAAGGTGGAGTTCTCCCTGCCTCTGTCTAGAGGCGCATGAGATTATTTCTATATATCCACCCTTCCTTTTATATTTACCAGGAAAAATGAATATAGTTCATCATTTCCCCAAGTAGTATGCGTGCAAAGATAAAATATGATTTTGAAAAATTTGTGTCTACTCAACGTCTCTTATTTTGCATGTAATTGTAGGTCATGAGAACAATTTTCTTCGTCATATTCCCTCAATAAAACATTAAATTCAACCATTCCTTTTTGAAACACAACTTAATCAAAAGAAAATAACAAGAAAAAAGAAAGAATGAAAAAGGGGCTTGAAAATGATCTTCCCTGACACACGCACACTAGTTCTAATAAAAATGCAAGCTAAAAAGAAAAAATAACTCAAACAAAGCATCAAAAGATTTTTTATTTTTTTTAAAGAAAAATATTGTTTTAAGGTGTGGCCATTCACTAGGAGGGTGCCAGATTCCCCCCTCAAATTATTAAACTGGTATGTGCTTGCCACAATCTTCTCATCCACCTAAAAAGGTTTGAGCCAAAGATTTTGGAACTTTGAGTGTTTTCCTTTGGGATCATTTTCTTTATCCCATTTTAAGACTAGGTCACCTACTTCAATTTTTTTTCTTTAGAGTTATGTTTATCGAACCATGTTTTAACTACCTGCTGATGAGTAGTGAACTTAACTTTAACTTTTTCCCTTTCTTCGTCTAGCATGAGAAGGGTATCAATCCCTTGTTGTATAACAGATGAGGGATGACCTCTTGATGCTTGAGCAAGATGTAAAGATGGAAGATACAATTCATTTGAGACAATGGCTACTTTTCCATATAATATAAAATACAGAGAGTTTCCTATGGCTTCTTTATGCGTTACTCTATCGACCCATAGGGAATTATGAAGAAAATTATGTTAGCTCCTCTGATTTTCAACAACCATT
Organism: Picea engelmannii; assembly: GCA_009831015.1. Taxonomy (NCBI): domain Eukaryota; kingdom Viridiplantae; phylum Streptophyta; class Pinopsida; order Pinales; family Pinaceae; genus Picea; species Picea engelmannii. The sequence goes on along the minus strand of ML807696.1, from coordinate 62,451 downwards.
TTTTTTTAAATCCTCACAATGATCTAGATGGATGTTTATGGCCTCCCACCTATTCCAACTAGTTCATTTTGGCATTTTTCTAGTTTAGTAGTTTCTTCCTAGTTTTTGGGTCCCTGACTTCAAGGGTCATTTTGAGGCCCTGAACAACGTTTTTAGGGATTGCCATGATTAGACTATAGAAAAATTCAGAGTATTACAAAAAAATGTGTATTCCTTGGATATACCTTTCCAATGGGATATCTTGTGCCTAAAACATAAATCGTATGAAAAGTTATGACCCTAGGATGTTGATGTACTAACTTACCTTAACGGGGCCCACATGAATTTTGGTGCTTCATCTCCTAGGGTTATGTTTTTGAATGTCTATGGTTTTGGAATTCATTCTTATTGTCAAAAATCCTTTAGAGCCTCATTGTAATCATCTTCTTTCAAATGAGTGCAACCATCACATCTCTTATCTAAGATAAGCTGCCAACATTCCAACAAGCTTATTTTCCACTGCATTTTACAGTTTCCACTTATTTCCTTATTGAATAGAAACCAATTTTATTGTATCTATGTTATTCTTTGTTAAGAATATTTTAATAATATTTTTTATTCAATTTTTTCTTCTCATAAAATATGGATCAGTGGTATCAGAGCGGTCCTCTCCTTGTCCTTCTTAATGCATGTTCCCGATGAGGTCAGGGTACAAAGAATTGGATCTCGAGCTTGTTTCCCTTGAGGAAAAAAATTATCGCATGCCCAAGAGACCTCTCATGGAGGGGAGAAAAAAATATGATGGGACAAGAGATCCTTTCAAAATGTTTCTCGAGGAATCCCTCATGCAACAGAGGAACGAGATGACGGATATTTTTTCACAAATCCTTAAGTGGCTACCAATAGATGATACATCTTCCTCACACGGAGGCGTTGCTCCCTTCAAGATACAAATCAACTTTGATATTCCTATATTTGAAGGATAGATAAACACAAATGTTGTAGAAAAATGGTTGAATCTACTGGAAGGATATTTCTATGTCCATAACTTTTCAAATAGAGAAATATTACTTTTGTTCTCCTCAAAGTCATTCCCCATGTCAAATATTGGTGAGAAAATTTCTATGAGAAAAAGGAAACAGAGGAACCCTCATTATTTACAATCGTGGTCACCTAGGAGTCCTTCAAGGATGCTATTAAGGAATAATACTACCCTATCAAAAGTTATGACGACCTGTATACAAAATGGACCACAATGCGACAGGAAAGAGACCAAGCAATGCTTGAGTTCACAAATATATTTGATACCTTGCGCACCAAGTTGGGCATCAAATATTCTGAGCGACATCTCATGCTCAAGTATCATGGTGGTCTACATAGATACATCCAATATGAAATGGATTTTTTGTACATCTCGTCCTTGGGCACAACTTATCAATATGCCATCAAAATCAAGCAGAATATTAAACAAAAGACCAAACATTTGGGCCTGGGAACCCCTCATAGAAAAAGAAAGGAAAGAGTGCCCCCCACCCACAAAACAAAGGAAAAAGAAAATATGGACAGCCTTAGGAAAACCAGTCCAAGCCATAAGAAAAGAAGGACACCAAAAAGACAAATAAAGATACCGAGAGGTGGTGCGACTTCCATAAGAGCCCCTGGCATAACACTATTGATTTCTGCTCAAAGAAGTCACTGGTGGCTGAGTTGAAAGCCTATGAATTATATGAGGGTTATGAGTCTTAGTCAGGACCAAAAAGGGGGATATGGATCATTGACATGGAACTCAGTGTTATGTTTCTACCACCAAGCTCCAGATCGATGAACCAGATGATCCAAAGGAAGGCGAGTGCCTTTTTCATTCATAGATGTGAGTGAAAGCTACCCCATTGCAATTCATAATTGATAGAGGTAGCCAAAAGAACCTCATATCAACAAAGGTCATCAAGAAACTATCCCTGCTGACAATGTCGCACCCATATCCCTACACCATTGAATGGATCAACCAAGGAGGCGATCTCTATGTCAGCCAACAATGTCTCTTATAATACATAATCAATCCCTTCGAAGACTAGGTATTGTGTGATGTTGCTCCTATTGAATTTTGTAATGTTCCTTTAGGCCAACCTTATTTATGGAAATGTCATGTTGTATATGATTTTATGCCTTGAAGTTCTATTATTACTTTGAATAAGAAATTGTAGAGGATACCTGAGGTAGTCCCACCTAGTGTTATTTCCTTGATCTTTGCCAAGAAATGCAAGAAGGTCGTCTCTTAGAATGAGAAGTTTTTCTTCTTCTTGATTCTCTTTAAGAGTGAGAGAAATATCATAGCCACATCTAGATCCTCCACGAATGACCTCTCCAAATAACAGAAACAAGTGGAGAAGGTCATGGAAGAATACTCATATATCTTCTCCTCACCTACCAGGGTACCTGTTGGCACAGGGGCAGACCCATGGTTTAACGCTACAACAACACACCAACAAAACCCTAACTACCAGCCCTTTCAACAACACCTATGAAGCAGATGAAGTCTCACCCAAGGTAGAGGCAAGGGTGGTTGTAGGACTCTAGTGTTTGAAACCTTAGCGGGGACACAGATCTGTGATTGTAACACCTTAATAGAGCACTTAGCAATTATGATTCATCAATATTCAATCTTAGTTTATAACACAACTAAACCCTAACAATAGATCACCATAGTATTCACATAGATTCAATAGACTCAAGAACTAATCATATCAACAGAGATCAGATCTAGCATTCATTCACATTATTCAGCACTAAGTTATCATATCAGATTCATCTATCATCTAGCATCGCACTAAGCATTGAATCACATAAACCAATAAACAAACAAGAAGCACAAAGAATTCACAAAACCTAATATACATGGTTCACCCCCACCTTGGGGCTACTTCCACCAACTCTTAATCTTCTTTATTACCTTCATTCAATCTTCTTACGTGCACAAAGCCTCCAAATCAACTCCGCAAAGGATAGGAGATCCGCACACCTATCTATATCCTCCTTCCCTGAGTAGATCTAGGCACAAAGTCTTCCATAGTATGTGCACAAAGAACTATAAAATACGTCCACTTAGCCCTGCAAGTCTCAACATACAACACACACCAAGCCTCTTACAATCATTTTCACTTAGCACAACTTGCAATTGACTAGTCACTACTCACTACTTCTTACATCGCCTAGACTTCTATTTATACATTACAAAATAGGCCTAATCATGAGTAAACCCATGGGAAGACATCCCCATACCCATTACATAATACTGAAACCCAAAAAGGCCCTACAAAGGATCCAAGATCCCGCAATATCCACTTTGACTTGCGCTCTTCCTTCGACAACCTGTCGAAGTCCCAAAAATAGGTCAAACATGACCAAGGATCATCAAAACTTGGTCATGGAACAATAGGCCCCCAAAATTCACCTGTGACTCATCTTGATTCATTCTAATATAGGTAGCTCTGCCTCAAAATCCTCGAGCTTGGATCGAGCTTCCTCAACCTCTTGTTGTGCCATGACCTCCTACTAAGAAAACTCTTGGATTACTGCTTTGTTGATAGGTCCCTCTAAGCATTGTTCAACTACAGTCATGAATTGTTCCAGTTCTTCTCCTCTGCCTTCGATCTATGTGAATAGTTGTCAAGCCTCATCTTGGATTGGTTGAAGCCTTTGAGTTACTTCCATGAATATTCTCTGAATGGTATGAACCTATTGTTGAGCACTGCACAGTTCTTGGGATCGCTTCATCCTCTCAGTGGTTGACAGGGGCTTCAACTATGCCTGTATTGTTTATTCTTGTTGCTTCACTTCTTGGAGATATGAATCTAGTGCATTCAATTTAGGATCCTTAGTGAGTCTCTCATAAGTCTAGGCACTATGATCACTCAATTATTTACATTCCATGGAGAGGTTCTTGATTCTTTCAACTATGCTTCGAGTAATTGCTTCTTGTTGATCTTGCACATCTTGTAGAGTATTGGGCACTGTTCGTAGCTCCAAATCTATAATTCTTTGTTGAAGCTGCTGGATGGTCTTTGCGAGTTGCGCTAATTGGTGTTCTACTAGTTCTTCCTCCTTCTGTTCCAAGCCCGTCATAGAGTGAAGTGATATGTTGACTTCTTCTTTTACTCTAACCTGCTCTATGAGCAGATATTATTTTTCTTGCTAGATCTGGGCTCTCTCTTCTTCGAAGTTATCTTGAGGAGCTTCCTTCTCTTGTTGTGCAATCCCATGTTTCTCTATAACTTCCACTTGCACTTGTTTCAGGGCCTCTATTATCTATTATTTCTCAGCTTATGCTCGATGAAGGTGGGCTTCAATAGCATCAACCAGTCTTTAGAGTTGAGCAGACTCATATCCCAACTCTAGTTCTTCTAAGGGTGGGGGTGCAGTGGACACTATCCGGTTTGAATAAAGGGCTTGATATGCACCTCTTATTTCTGCTTCAATTATATCATACATGGATTCTTGTTTTTCTTTGAGGTTGTCGAATGTAAGTACATTCTACATCTTTGGTTTATTGGATTTTGACTTCTTCTGCAAAGAAGGTTTTGTGGGGGAAACCTTCCTTTTCTTGGATGGATCGGTTTCATCAGGGAGGCTTTGTGGTGGTGTTACTTAACCTTGCTTATCTTCTTCTTATTATTTTTCCTCCTTGTTCACTTCATTATCACCTCCTCCTCTAGGTGACTGAGATGTGGTCTCTTCTGATGTGTTGTGTATTTCCTGTACATCTTGCTTCTTTTTCTTCTTTTTGCTGCTTGGGGCTTCATACTCTTCACAAGTCACCACCGAATTTCCAATGAGGTATAATTCAGATAGCTCTGCGGGGTCAGTAGGGATAAGGAGTTTTGCAGGCTAGTCTTTAATGATTTTTTCTAGGTCCTCTATAGTGAGCTTGTAGTAGTACTAAATCTCTTCTCTTATTTCATCGGTGTACACAGTAATATAAATAAAATGCCTATCTACGTTGAACTTCATAAGAGGCCTGAACCTGTCTAGGGTGTTCATCGTCATACGAGGGAAGGACTCAATAGCCCTCCTAATATGCAGGTAGTAGGTATGAAATAATTCATTTGACCACCACTGACTTACCATATCGCTCGAATACCAGAGTGTGGTGAACTTCACAAAAAGCAGCTCGAATGGCTCGATCTTAGGAAAGTTTTCACCTTTTGACATCTCCCAAGAAGTAAACATGATGAGGATCAGGAGCCAGCTGATGTGAAAATCATAGCCCTAATCCTAAGCTTCGTGACAATCCAGTTCGAGTTGGTTAACTAGGTACTTCACCTAGTTCATCTGTAGGCCTTCCACGCATTTCCCAGCGAGGTCAATGACAAACCCTGTGACCTGCATGGGTCTATTATTTCTTACTAGTTTTCCTACAATTAATTGGCATGCTAGGCGCACTGCATCATTCTGTATGGAGGATACATTGTATTCTTGCATTCCCTTCTCAACATCATCGTATGTTCCTTTAATTGTCTATGCCAAGATATGGTCTACATCTTTTCCTAGGTATAATTCTTGTGGGTCTGGTCCCTACATGATTAGTCTGGTGATCCTATGGATCAACACCGGATCAAAAGTGACATGTTTGTCCAACCATAGATAGCCACTGTGGAAGCACGTTAGGAGTACCTTAACGCAGGTGTTAACCTCCTGGTGCCTTCCAAAATGTGGAATTTTGATTACATTCAAAATGGTGGATTGCATGAGGTTCATGGTCCACAAATAAGGGATGATATTTGTCTTCTTTCCCTTCGTCTTGGTCAAATATTTTTTAGGCGCAAGAATTCCATAGCTCCTACAGTCTCCTAGGTTATAGTCATTGATTTTCAAGGTTGGAATCCTATTTGGCTATGGTCTGACTCTGTGTATCCCCTTCGAGAGGTATGCAGTGATGACGGTGTATTCAAAGTCCCTCAGGACACTGTCATGACTCACTACACTAGCTAGGGGTGCGATGTAATCGAGTAGGATGGACGACAATAACTTCACATTCGCCAAGTCATCTCTATGATTAGTTCTTTTCTCAGTTGCATCTCAGGATGGTCTAGATCCGCAAGCAGTCGATGGGAAGTCTTGCACTCCTCTCGTCAATGAATCTTGTACACCCACAGACATTACATTTTTATTCATGAGGTCAATAAGTATCTACTTCATAGGCTCTTCAACTATGCTAAGTTCTTTGGACATACACGCTCGTGGATGACTATCTCGGGTTGAAGAGCAACTACTCAATGCAATGGGATGGATGGCGATAACTCGATGATCACTGTGCGAAATCAACTAATCTATGAGATCATATAATCATGGTTGGGAAAAGTGTTCTCAGTGTAAGGCTCGATGGAATAAGTAGACAACTAGGTAATAGATCTTTCCAACGGGCGAGAAGTCTTCATCAATGCAATTCTGTCCATTACAGCGCGGTCCCAATGGTATGATTGTGAGATTTCTGGTCATAATTGATGTTCTAACTGTTCAGGTTGTTAGGCTAATGGTTATAATGCCTCCAACAGTCATATTTCTTTTCCATGGAAAAGTTCCATGCTGTGCTATATTGGTATCCCAAAGAAGTTCAGATTATGGAATCCTTCCTTCTACGCAGTTCCTTGTGGATCTTTCTGTAACTTTTCTATATTTTCCTTTTTCTTACTGATCTTTCTATCCTTCTTCCTGGTGATATTCATCTCAATATTCCTCTTTCCATTTTGATTATGATCTTCTCTAGGCATAGTAACTTCGCACTATTGATGGTCTTTACTAGGGTTCAAGCGAAATACTTATTCTATGTCTGGTGTAGGTTCTATACTCTTCTGTACAGATAGGTGTCTCAAGTCATCGTGTTTCCTTTCATCTTTGACATCCAAGTTTCTGGTTCTAAATAACTTAGACCTTTTCTCCTGTTCTTCAATCAAATGTGTGATCCTCCTAGTCATGAAATCTTTTAATTATTGCTTCTTATTTTGTAAGACTTCCTTTTCTTTTCTTCTAGCTTGATCCTTTTCAATCCAATATTTTCCTAGTAACAAAGAAAATGGGGCATTGTTCTCAATAAATTTAACAAACTCAAAATATTCTTCTGTCGAGGTTCCATGCGCACTCATAGATATCTAGGTAAGTCTTCCACACATGGTTATCAACTCTCCTCTAAATAATCCTATTCCTCCCAATGAAGGAATAATAGCAGGCTTCCCTAAAATTTCCCAAGTTCTTTCTATCATGATATTCACCTATGTTTCCTCATCTAGAACGCATTCAATGGTGAAGTCTCCTATTCTTGTTTCTATGCATTCCTTTTCTTTGAAGATCTCTAATAAGTTGATATCTCTGTGATCATTCAAGGTTTCTTTCATTTCCAATAGTACATATTCTAATTCTTTCTGGGGTTCTACCATGGTCTTAGTTTCTTGACATTCCTTAGGGTTTTCTTGTCTCATATTCCTTCTATCAACCTTATCAATCATTCTAAGGAAATCCAGAACTTCATGATCCATAGCTTTACAACAAAGACAATTGGGTCTTCTGCCAGGGAATTCCTTAGCAAGATGACTTGGTCTTCTACAACTGTAACAAAGATTCAATCCTCTCTTTCTCTTAAATGATCCCCAACCCTTCCTGTACTATGCACTAGGATCATGGTAGATAACCTGCAAAAAAATATTTCTAGGATAATACATCCATTTGTTAGTCCAAACATTCTTTCTATACATAGTGATAACATATCTTTCATTATTTCTATTAGATCTACTCATATCAAACCTTCTTTCATCTATATGTTCCCTAGTTTTTAGGCTAGGACAAAATTTATCAAACATACCTAGATCCATATTCTTGAAACACAAATTTCCACTAATCTTACTTTCAACAGAGAACAAAGCTTCCAGATCTAAAAAATTTCACTATTATTACCTTTACAAGAGCACAAAGCTTTCAAATCTTACCTCTTTTCTTCAGATCTAACTTCTCTTCTTAGCATAGAGCTTCACAACCCAAGTAGAGTATTGCACACTAAGGAAATAGATCTACACATGGGGCTTTCACAGTTTCAGGTCATATCCTCGCATAGAGCTTCTTCTTCCTCAGTTCCCAACAATCACAGTTTCAGGTCATATCTTCACACAGATCTTATGCTTCCTCAGTTCCCATCAATCATAGTTTCAGGTCTCGGAAATGGAACCATTTGTTGACATAGGGGTGGACCCAGGGTTCAACTCTACAACAACACACCAACAAAACCCTAACTACCATCTCTTTCGGAAACACCTGCGAAGCAGATGAAGTCTCACCTGAGGTAGAGGTAGGGGTGGTTGCAGGACTCAAATGTATGCAACCTTAGCCGGGAAACAGATTTATGATTTTAACACCCTAAAAGAACACTTAGAAATTATGATTCATCAATATTCAATCTTATTTTATATCCGAACTAAACCCTAGCAACATATCAGTGTAGTATTCACATAGATTCAATAGAATCAAGCACTAAGCATACCAACAGAGATCAAATCTAGCATTCATTCACATTATTCAGCACTAAGTTATCATATAAGGTTCATCTATCATAAAGCATCGCAGTAAGCATTGAATCACATAAACCAAAGAACAACCAAGAAGCACAAAGCATTCACAACATCGAATATACGTGGTTCACCCCCACCCTGGGGCTACACCCACCAACTCTTTGTCTTCTTTATTAGCTTCTTTCAATATTATTACATGCACAAAGCCTCCAAATCAACTTCGTAGAGGATAGGAGATCTGTGCACCTCACTAGAGCCTCCTTCCCCGATTAGATATAGGAACAGAGCCTTCCACAATATGTGTACAAAGCACTACATATGAATTTCACTTAGCGTTGCAAGTCTCAACATGCAACACACACCAAGCCTCTTACAATCTTTTGCACTTAGCACAACTTGCAACTGACTAGTCGTTACTAGTCACTACTCGCTACTTCTTACATCACCTATAATTATATTTATACATTACAAATTAGGCCTAAGCATGGGTAAACCCATGAGATAACATCCCCATAACCATTGCATAATCAAGAAACCCAAAAAGGCCCTAAAAAGGGGCTGAGATATCACAATCTCCACTTCGAATTGCACTCTGCCTTCAACAGCCTATTGAAGTACCAAAAATAGGTCAAACATGACCAAGGATCCTCAAAACTTGGTCAGCGGCAAACAATACCTCTGCACTTTTAGGTCAAGCATTCCATTGATATGACCCCCGATGCACCGCTACCCAATGGGCCAATCTATCACCACTCTCTATTAGAGAATGAGGAGATCAAGCGACATATACAAGAAATTGTCCACAAGGGGCACATCCATCCCATCTCATCTCCTTGTGGGATTCTAATCGTGCTGGTGAAGAATAAAGACGAGATCTAGTGACTCTGCATTGACTACCGAGCCCTGAATAAAATCATAGTCAAGAACCAATACTCAATTCCCAGAATCAATGAACTCCTTGATCATCTGACTAGGGAAAAATAATTCAGTAAGATTGATCTGAAGTATGGCTACCACCAGACCCAATAGAACATATAGATGTATGGAAGGCCACCTTCTAGTCAAAAGAAGGTATTTTTGAATGGTTGGTCATGCCCTTTGGTTTGACAAATGCTCCAACCACTTTCATGAGGATGGTGGAATATATCCTGCAACCTTTCACCAATACTTTTGTATTGGTGTATCTAGATGACATCCTCATCTACAACAAGAATTGAGAGGAACACTTTCAACATATTCATTAGGTTCTTCACACCTTGCGGCAACACAAGCTATATACCAGCTTTGAAAAATTATCCTTCGACATGGACAGGGTCCATCACCTGGGCTCCATTATTTATCAACATGGTGTACATGTGGATCTAGCCAAGATCTAGGTCATCCGTGACTAGCCAACCCAAACCACAATCACTGAGCTTTAGAGCTTCTTGGGCCTTGAGAATTTATATCATAGGTTCATGTTAGGATTCTCCCATATTGCATGGGCCCTGAGATAAGTAACCATGGGTGGTGGTAAGGAAACATTTGTGTGGGCCCTGTCCCAAAAAAAAGCGTTCGATGATTTGAAGCAGTGCTTGTGCTCAACCCCATTACTTTCATTACCTGAACTGCAACAACCCTTTGAGATCGAGACATATGCTTCAGACTATGTCGTGGGTGTATTTATCACTCAATACGACCACCCCATGGCCTATCATAGTGAGACACTATCATATGTTGTCCATAAGTACCCTACTTACGAAAAAGGAATGTTCCATTGTGAAAGACTATCACCATTGGAGACATTACATTCTTGGGAAGGAGACAATCATCCACACCACTGATCATAAGCCACTTCATTTGATGCAGACACAAGAAAAATTGAAGAATGACCTCCATCATAAGTAGTCCACATACTTACAGCAGCTCCACCTCAACATCAAGTATAAAACATGAAGTACCAACGGAATTGTTTATTGCCTCATCTGACCTATAGTCGTGACACTCACCACGATGCTAGAATATTTTGTCCATGAGACCTATGGATGCCCTCACCTCTATGAGATAGACCTTGACTTCGTCACCACCTACCAAATGTTGGGCGCAAACTCAGTTGTCGCTAATTTCCATCTTCAGGATGGGATGTTGTGCCATCTGGGCCATCTCTATGTTCCCATTACAGTCGGGTGGCAGGACACTTTGTCGTTGAAAATAGAGTGGTAGTACTACAAAAAAACTTTATGGTCGAAACTTTGACAAGATGTGGGAAAGTATATCAGTTCTTTCACTGCTTGTTTTATTTCCAAACTGACCACTAAGAAAAAGGGCCTGTAAACCCCTCTTCCTACTCTTGAAAATCCATGGGAATCCATCTCAATGGACTACATGTTAGGCCTTCCATCCACCACGAGGGGAAATGACTGTGTTGTTTTGGTTGTTGATGGCATTTCCAACATGGCGATTATGGATGCCTGTAAGAAGAGAATCACAATAGTGGCCACTGCCAACCTCTTCTTTGAATGAGTATGGGTACATTTTTGAATCCGACAAACCATTGGCTCATATTGAGACAATTGTTTTTTTATCACATTATGTTCGAGCCTTTGGTCACTCCTGGACACCAATCTCACCAAATCCATTGCTTTCATCCCCCAGAAAGATGGCCAAACTAAGGTCATCAATTGGATGATCGTGCATATCCTTTGCATGTACAATTCCAAGCACCCTTCACATGGGATGAGAGTATTCCCTATGTTAAACATAGCTAAAACCAATCCCTACATAGCTCAACTGACCACAACCCCTTTCAGGTGGGGTTGGGATTCGAACCATTGGCTCCCATTGATGTTGCACTACCCCTTGCGGCCACCTCGAATGACTCATCCCTTGCTCTAAATGAATTTTAAAAATCCACCTGGTTTATTGAGTGGATCCAACAAATCTGCCAACAGTTTTAGTATATTTTACAGAAATCCAATTCCAAGTACAAGAAACGCCATAATCAACATAAGGTGCCACATAAGTTTCAGGTGAGAGACAAAGTTTGGTTGCACTTGTAGAAAGAAATCCTTATAGGTCTCCACCGAAAGATTCTCCCACTCCATTATGGAATTTACACCATCACCAAGGTTGTGGGTGACAATTATTTTGATCTCAACATTCCCCCTTTCCTTGGCCTGCACCCAATGTTCAACGTGGCTCTCCTTCGGCCATATTTCCCACCATTATTGGATACCTCAAAGATAATAGTATAGTTGACACCAACATAGCTCAACCCTGACTACATGAAATAGTAATCTAGTGATCATATTGTGGACATAGAGGTCAAGGGTACTTGACAAAAAAATATCCATCTTTATCGAGTTGTTAAAGCAGGGCAACTCCTGCACCAAGGCAAGTGGCTCACCAGGGGCCAAATTCAATAGAAATTTCCTCATCTAATGGGGGAACTCAACGGAATGGAGACCATTTCTTCCTAATGGGGGATTATTGATCCAAATGGATTTTGGTTTCCTTCCACCTATTCCCACTGGTTGATTTTGGCATTTTTCTAGTTTGGCAGGTTTTTCCTAGTTTTCGGGTCCCTGACTTCTGGGGTCATTTTGAGGACCTAAACAATGTTTTTAGGGACCACCATACTTTGACTATAGACAAAGTTATATTTTTATGGAAACATGTGTATTCCTTGGATATACCTTTCCAACAAGATATCAGGCACCCAAAATGAACATCGTATGCAAAAGTTACGACCCCGAGAAGTTGATGTACTAACTTACCCCAATGGGGCCCACATGAATTTTGGCACTTCATCTCTTAAGGTTAGGTTTTTGGATGTCTAGGGTTTTGGAATTCATTATTATTTTCAAAATTCTTTCAGAGACTCATTGTAATCATCTTCTTGCAAATGAGTACAACCATCACATCTCTTCTCATAGATAAGCCACCACCATTACAACAAGCTTATTTTCTGTTGCATTTTACAATTTCAACTTATTTCCTTATTGAATAGAAACCAGGTTTATTTTGTCTCTTTTATTATGTTAAGAATATTTTAATAGTAATCTGTATTCATTTCATTATGCTCATAAAATCCATATCAAACAAGGTTTTTATTAGTTGACTCTGCTACCCCATTCCCTTGTAGATAGTAGTTTTCATAATATCTTATTATGATCCCCTTATCAAGGGTGAATTTTATCAATAGTGTGGAGTAAAAGTAGGAAGCATTGTAAAAAATGAGAACAGAGGGTATCCGAAACCTTTTTATTAGTTTCTTTTCCAGAAATTGGATTACTACCTTTTCATAGACCTATGTGAAATTGATATCCTCCATCCATCTCATAAAATAATTCGTTGCAGTCAAGATGTATTTATGTTATTTCGAAGAATTAGGAGTAATTTCCCATATGAAGTTTATTCCCCGGTGCTTGCATGGTCTAGATATGGTCACCAAATGGAGTGGAATGACTTCCCTCTTTCCTCTACCAGTGCTCACTTGATAAGATTTACATTTCCTGGAATATGCATGAGCGTCCCTCAACAAAGTAGGCCAGTAATAATTAACCCTTAATATTTTGTGAGCCATGGTTTCTCCTGCAAAATGTCCACCCGTTGGACTATCAGGGAATTCTCTCAGTAGTTTTTATGCATCATCATGTTCAAGACATATAAGGAGTACTCCATCATAATTCACATGGAAAATCACAAAATTTATGAGGCAATATTGAGTAGAGTTTAACCCGAGGGCTCTCCTTTCTCTAGGGTTTAGGTTTGTCAGACATGTTCCATGATGTAGGAGATAAGAAAATTTTCCATACTAGGATTCTTACTTGGGAGGTATGTATAAGGATTCGCTGCACCATAATGACAACTCATTTTCCTAACTAGAGTCTTTTGTGTTAATCAGGTCTTGGTCCTTAGTGGCCAGTTTACACAATCCTTGACCCTTCACTATTTTGACAAGTTTTATGTCGAGATTAAATTCTTAGAAAACTTTCAACCACTTTCCCTTTATTTCTCTCATCTCCTGTTGAGTGAACAGAAAGTGGACTATGGGGTGAGGTACTATCGCTTTAGTGTGATTCTTCAGGATATAGGATCTGAAATGTTTGAACTCTTTATAAACTATGTAAGCATGTTTTTCTATAGTAGGGTAGTTCCAATCGTCTCCTTGGAGGTTAGTGCTCATAAATGATACCAGTGCGTCATTGTTTTCATCATCCTTCTAGATAAGTACCACAGCCAATGATTGGCCAGAAGAAAAGGTATAAAGAAAAAAATCTTTGTTGAAACTAGGGCTTCATAGCACTAGTGCTTGGGAGATGGTAGTTTTGACATTTTTGAAAGAATATTTCCTTTCTTCATCCCATTTAAAATATGCATCTTTGCGAATAATTTTTGTAAAGGTTTAAGAGTTTCAACGAAGTCAGGAGTAAATTTTCTCACAAACTGGATTTTCCCAAAGAAAGATTGCATGGAATTTTTATTGTGAGGCAAGGGGAGTTGAGATATCGTTTTTATCCACTCAGGGTCAATGCTAATTCCTCCTTGAGATACAATATTACCTAATAGTTTCCCTTCCTCTACTTGAAAGTTGGTTTTCTTAGGGTTCAAATATATTCCATATTTCCTACACCTTTCGAAGATATGAGTCAAATGTTGAATGTGGTATTACTTATTTTTTGAGTATATCATTACATCATCTAAATAATATACCACACACTTTTTAAGTAATCCCTGAAAATCTACATCCATGGCCCTATGGAAGGTTTCCCCTACATTAATCAACCTAAAGGGAATGTGTTTATAAGAAAAGGTTCCCCACTTGGCTTAGAAGGTAGTTTTTAATCGATCTTCTTATGAAACCAAGACTTGGTTATATTCCAAGAAACCATCTAGGAGGGAAAACATTTTAGAGCTAGATACTGTCTGTAAGAGTTGTTCCATGGGTGGGACTGGGTCATTATAGTTTTATGATTATCTATTAGTTTTTTTGAAATACACACACATGTGGATTTCCCTAGAATTCTTTCTAGCAGGCACTGGATTGGTTACCCAGGTAGAGTGTCTGACCTAAAAGATAATCTTGGCATCTAACAATTTCTTTAGCTCTTGATACATCAAAGGTTCCAAGGATGGGTGGTACTTCCTGATATTTTTTTGGAAAGGTTTTATTCCATATTTTAATGGGATCGTGTGCTGGATAATAAGAGTATCATATGTTTTCAATTCTCTGTAAGACCCAGAAAATACATCTTCATATTAATTAAATAGTTTAAGAAAATATTTCATATCTTCTTTGGACACTGTCTTACCTAGATTTACATTCTTGGGATTCTCAGGGGTGCCTAGGTTTATAGCTTAGTATATAGGACATGAGCTCCATGTTTTTKCATTCTTTGTCCCTTTGAATATTTCCCCTAGGTCGAAAAGGTTCTCCATATTGGCCACTCCTTTAGGTATCATGTGAAACTTGGGTTTGTTATTAGCACAGAATTTTCCTTTCTTATGTTTGTGGATATCTTATTATGTGAGAATTTCTTGGAATACTTCATCATCAATGGCCAAATCCTTAAAATTCTCCTGATTAGCCATGAAATCTACAATTTGTTCATCCCCTTCAAAATACTTCCAGTTAGAAATATTGTTAGGTACTGAGGGTTTGTAGAGAAGTTTCATAATCTTATAAAGGAGATAATATTGAGGCTGCAGTGGCTAGAGCATCAACAAAAGTATTTTTTGTCCTGGTAACAACAATAATGTTGAAATCCTAAAAATGTTTTATTAGTCTATGCACCTCTTGTTGATAATTCCTTAAGTGAGGTGAATTGAAATAGATGTTATTCTTCACTATCCTGGCGATAATTTGGAATCTCCAAAGACTTTCAATTCTTTAATATTTAAGTCTATGGCTTTCTTGAGTCTGTGGAATGGAGCTTCATATTCAATAGTGTTATTAGTGCATTTGAATTCTAATCTATAGAATAAGAAACTTTTTTTCCCCTTTAGGTCAATGAGGATGCACCCTGCTCTCGACCCCTCTTGTGATTGAGAGCCATCAAAGTATAACTTCCAAATTTGGGGAGGAAAATTTATGCATTCTTCATGTCTATCTATTTTTACAATTTCAACCTCCTTTTGTTACTCCTGATAAAATATGATTTCCTCTGTGCCCACTAGTAAGTATAATTGAAATAACATTTCATATTTTTGTGCACAAGGCATGTCAGATATGTGAGGGGAAAAATTATCGAAATCAGAATCACAGGAGTAGTTTCCTAACACATGGAATTTTGTTGATGAGGATTCATTTGGTGTCTCTAAATCAGTGACAATATGTTTTAGGTATATTTAATTGTTGATCCTTATCATATTTGGATTTCCTTTCAATGGAAACCATAGGTGAACCCAGTCGATACTAAAATATCCATTTAATTTCTCAGACCAGCCTCGGCTAAGCAGCATTCCATAAGCCTTCGAGATGTCTACCAGGATTATGTCAATTACTTGAACATATTTGGGGTGTGTATCAATTCTGATCATGACATATTTTAGTTCCCCGATGACCTTTACCTGAGTCCTATCGATTTGTATAGCATGTTTATCACTTTTGACTGGGTTTGCATTCAATTTCTTTCAAATTGACAATGGCATGGCATTTTAATATTCCTCTGAATCGACTAGGAAATTATGTATATTTTTGTTAAAGACCTCAAACATAAAGAGGAAAGGAGGAACAAAAGGCCTTCCTCTTTTTTCTAAAGAACAAGCATTCACACTTGGATTATTTGTTAAGTCTGTGGGAGATGGGACATCACCTTGATCAATTCTTGTCATAGGGGTATCTATTAATTTTAAGGCTTGTAACAAAAAATCCTTTTGTTGAGGAATCCTACACGTGTCCATGAAAAACACATTATCTTTCATCTTCTTCAGGTCTTCTACTACATTGTAGTCTATCTTAGGCATTTCCCATGTGTGTATGTTTGTGGGGTTTCTTTGGGAAGAAATTGGTGGTTTGGGGTGATTGACCACTTGATTTCCTTGAGATGATTGAGAAGTGGTGGTGTTACTTTGGATAGGTTGAATTTTACTTTGCATCTGTACAACCATAATCTCAATGGGGAGTTGCTATATCTTACATGCATCATTGAAATTTATCGGGTGGTTGGAATCCCATAACAACATGGTTGTCTCTTTAGGTGGTTCGTGAATTTGTTTATCAGTGACACTTATTTCCGAGCCACTGGGTTATTCGGTTAGAGAACATTCATCTAGGAATAAATTATCCATTAGATTCATACCATTCACCCATTGGTTGTAGTCCCTTTCCAAAAAAATTTCTTGATGATATGTACACAAGGAGTCATATGCTACATTCCCTAAGTCGATGTTTAGGTTGGCTGGGGGAGGTTCTATATCTTTGAAAGGTGGGTTCCTTTTGAAAAATGGTTTATAAGGTCTTTCATTTTGGTTTCCTTCCCTGAATCTCCTTTTTATATATATGATATCGTTGGAAATTTTTTTGATCATCCAATGTAGGTTTTCTATGTCCCCTCCCTCTTTTTCGAGGCCTTGTTCTGTTTGTTTTCCTAGGGGTCTAGTAAAAAAAAGGTCCCCTCTTAGGTGGAGGTTGGGTTTTCTTTTTTATTAGTGAGATATGACCTTATTTGCATCCTTTCATTTGGAACTCAATCCTTTTAGCTTCTTCTAAATTTTCATCTAGAGTATTCTTGGAGGCCCTTTTCATGAACATGGAAATAGAAGGTAGGAGAGCATTAGCATATACTTTAATCTGCATCTCCGGAGTAGGTTTAGCCTATGGTTGGAATTTGTTCAAAATGGTGGTGAAACTTTGGTTGAAATATTTGACATTTTATTTTGGACTCATAGTGGTGGTGAAAATTTCATCCATTAAAGCTCATGTAGTAGTTTCTACAACAAATTTGTCCAAAAAATCCTTTTAAAACTTTGTCCAACTAGTTATGGAACCAACCAGTAGGTTGAAATATCAAGTTGAAGATGAATTTTCAGAGGTATAAGGGAATAGTATACAAACCAAATATTTGTGTTGCACATTCATCAACCTTATGGATAATATGAACTTCTTAATATGGTCTTCAGGCAATCTAGAGGTTTCAGGGTCATATTTGGGAAGTAGTTTTTCTGGATGTATGGGTAGGTTATGCATCTGTCTTGGAATCACCAGAGAATATATTTCCAACAATGGTTGGTTATATCGAGTTTGATCTCCCCATTCTCCATTGTTATCATTATTATCCTCCATGTCCTTTGAGTCAGAACCTTAGCGATCGTAGTTGGACCCTTCCTCTTCGGATTAAGAATTGTCAGGTTCATAGTAGTTACTAGCTGGTGGGGTGATGGATGGTGTTTCAGGTATCATACCAAGGGCTTGTTTGATCTCTATGAGATAAAATTTTATCAGTTCTTCTACCGTGTGAATGAATACCTGATCATGGGTGTCAACAAATGGTCTTCTTATTTGTTTTTCTTAGAGGAAGTAAAGGAGCTAAATGTGATGCTATGATCTATTAGGCATAAGATTTGGTGATTACTTTGAACTTGTTTGACTCTCCATGAGGAAGAATGTAAGTTATTTCAGGGTACATGCATTCTTCCTCTTTGTGTTGAGATGAGTTACTCATAGTGGGAGTATTCTTTGTATGTGGGTTGTCTTGAGAATGACTAGCCATGCATGTGGGTTGTTTTGAATCTATATGGTTTTTGGAATATATTGCCAAAAATATTGGTATCTATGCATTCGTTGAGGCCCTCCTTTTAGCATCAATTATGTTGAGGGGTATGAGATCCATTTGACTCAACAAAAGGAACCAAACCCACTTATGAGGCCCAATTAGACTCGTAAGTGTTTACTAAGTGATATGGTTCTCTAGATCTGTGATCTGGATGGATTTATCGATGGGATTTAATCGTGACCGATAGGTATGTCTTTCTGGGAAAACTTTCCTTGGGCTAAGAAGTTATCTTTTTTTTATTTTCTAACATTTGTGGGAATAAAAGGTGGGGTTTAAACTAATGACAGAGGGAAGTTACAATATATTGGAGAAATATGGGTTTTGGGATAACCTTTATACCTCAGCATGAAGACAATGAGGATCGAACCTACTTCAAACTAGCAATAATACCATTGAATTGTAAACATTCAACATTGTATGAGATGATGGTAACAGAAAGAAAATACGTATGTAACAAAAAATGATTGCAAGAAAAGTAATTTTCAATACTCTACTATCAATCAAATACTAACACAATCAATTTCTATTAATCAATTAGAATAAAAGAGCTGTCACAAGATTACAAGATAACTTAAAGAATAGATACAAAAACTCTTACTTAGTACAAAAAAGAATATTGAATTTGAAGATGGAGATAATCCCCCTCAGTCCAATCACATTCACACCTTAGATGAATGAAGTGTCTTTGGTTCTAAAAAAAACTTATAAATTAAAATAACTTGCACATAAATAATTCTCTTACAATATTCAAGAAAAGGTGTTTCTCTCCAAAACCATGGACCTTTAATGCAAGTTTGATTCCATTATTTATAAAAATAACTAAACTAAAAATAGCTACTAAAGTTGTGTTAAGTGGAGAAAATGACACGTGGTGAAATTTATCTATTTTGATGTAGACCTATCAGCCCTCGGGACTGAGATTCTCTTACAGGATCATTCTATATGCCCTTCGAGCTAGATCGACTCTTTCGACTCCTCCTAGAATCTAAAATTTATCAACCCACTGGTCCTTTCTCATAGCTCGCAATCTCGCGAGTTCGTGATTCGTGACTCCTAAGGCTTCCTCCTCAAATCCATGATACCTCATATTGTGAAATGGTTATAGATCCTCTTTTCGTCAGCGCCTTCCTCGCGTGACCGTCGGCTAGGATAAGTTCTAGCACTTCTCGCCTTTCACACCTTCACGAGTTCAAAGGTCCAACCTTGGAACCTTTCTTTCCTGAACCCCCGAGAGTCGAGGTTTACTTTTCTCCTCTCATTCTTGCTACTCACAACTTCTCGAGTTGACAGCTCGAACCTTCATTCACTTTTCTCCCGAGTCCCCAAGACACAAGAGGTCAATGGGGCATTGACTCCTCCAAATGTGTGATGTGTGTCCGGTTGTTTATTTCTCGATCCCACTGTGTGGTTCGGCCACGTGTCCCTCATGATCAACTTTGGCACTTCGTGACTTTTCCTTTCGTGACTTTGGGACTTGAAGTACCCGACTCTTGGGATTTTGACTTGTGAACCTATGAGTTCGTGAGATCCTCTAATCTCTGACACTTGTCCTCCTCCGATGGATGATTTAGATTCTTTCATGGTTTCTCTACTCGTCGCTTCAGGACTTTTGGGATGAAATTCTTGACCTCTTATCCTCCGATATGCCAAAATGAGAAATTTCGACACATCATCAATGCAGGTCCCACAAGGAAATTCCCACCTTTCTGAATTTCAGAATTTGTGACTTCACGAATCTGGATGTTGTGCTCTTGGTTCTCTGACTCACAAAACCCCAAAATAGTCAATGAAAGTTTGACCTCCGAGTTGGTGAAGACGCCACCTTTCCAGTCTTAGATGGATGGTCCGGATCCACTTCATAGCTTCACCACTCACGAAGTTGAATGACTTCTCTCTCTGACCTCTGATGCCTAAAACCCTGATACGGGTGATTTCGTGACACGTATCCTTCTGCAGACGGATGATTGTGATCTATTTAATTGTTTTGGGACCTTAAATGTGGAGTGTCTCGGCTGCTCGTCCTCAGGGCCTACTATATCCTGAATACCGAAATCACGATATGCCAACACCTCTTGGGACTTTCGCTTTTGCTATTTTCACGTGAGGTTTTAAACCTCGTGCAACTCTCGATAGATCTGACGGCTGTCGGGTTCCTTGCCCAAGATCTGATGGCTCATATCATCTCTCCTGTGTGCTCTTCCTGTACTACTTCCTGGACATGAAAACCTTCAACAGTCCATATCTTCTCGGCTTAATTCGACGACAACTGTAGCTCCTCCTGAGCTTCGGTGCTTCCTACCAGACTTGGAAGAATTTTCCTGAATTTCCAAAGGCTTCGACCTTTGTCGTCTTTCCTCTGCAAGCTATTCTACTTGAGTCCTTTCCTGTGCCCTCAACGACAATGTTCCTCTTGATCTTTACTCTCGAATCCTCAAAGGATTCTTTGTCTTTTGCGCTTCTTGCAGAACCTCGACACACACAAGGTGTTATCCATCCTGAGATTCCCTATAGCTTCGACCTCCAAGGAAACTCATCCTTTTTTCCTTTCTCCCTCAGATGGAGAATTCAGATACCCTCCTGGCTACCCTTCACTCAAGAAACCTCTTGCTAAGTGCTGAGGGTGTTTAGCAACCCTGTGAAGATCCTTCCCTGGATTCTTCTTCTTTCTCTGAACTCGAAAAGTTCCTTCTGCGCTCTGGCACTTACTCAATGCCCTCCTGGTAGAGTATCAAGAATCTTCAGTGATTCTTGCTTCTATCTAAACTCCCAACAAAGTTCTTTCTTCTATGCACTCCTTGCAGTGGCTCAATGCCCACCTGGCAGTGGCTCAATGCCCACCTGGCAGAGATTCACAAAACTCAGAGAGATTTTGTCTACAACTGTGTTCTTTCACAACCTTGTTTCCTGAGGTGTTGAGTAACCTCACAGGTCTTCCTCTGAATTGTTGATTTCATCTTCTATGCCCACCTGGCATGTCTTTTCTTGACTCCACAGAGTTCATAAGTGCATCTCGCACTGGTATCCAAAGACCGTAGTACTCTGTCACGCTTTCCTGGCATGAAACCACAAAGAACCTCTCAAGCCTGGAAATCAAACAAATCGCTCCAAATGTCTAGCATACATCTACAACATAAAGAACAGACAAAGACATTCACATAACACAGAAAATATGCAGGAAAAAATTCTCTAGTTTATATTAATCAAAATGTCTCTTTACAAAGGTGTTCTAAGCATGTACTGTAACAAGGTCTCAGCTCCTTCTCTTCTTCTCTCTACTCGCAGACTCTCTACCATGAGATCCAATTACAACTTTTTTTCAAAATGAGTTCCAAATTGATCTTTTACATGAGGGGGCTCTTTGAGCTCTTCCCTCGAATCTACCTACCCTATTCAATTACATTGAATGGGATTTCTAGTCCACAAATCAGATCTACATCTCATCCTTCAAACATTAAAGTCCTATCTATATACAGTATGTCCGCATAACACGGCCCCATGGCTTAACAACCTAAACATTAAATTACATTCAAATTCAAAATTGAAGATGAGGGTTGCGCCTCTCTTCGGATTTAAATGCACGTGCTAACATGGATGGCTGGATGGATGGCTGATGTGGAGAGATGCTCTTGAATCATACTCCTCAGCTGCAAAATTCATGAGCTCCTACTCATGAGCTTCCCATCTCAGCTTTGGAAATCCTCCTGGATCCCAAACAAGTTCCTAGAGTTGTTCATCTGCTCCATCTCCCTATTGTTGTTGTTGCTTCTTTCCTTCTGCTCAACTTCTCCTTGTTGAGAGTTTCTACTAACCCTAACATTAGCTCCTTGATCTCATCGATCACTTTGTCCATCTGCTCCAGTGGATAGCCCTGTTCATGCAGTCTCTCTAGATACAAAAATTTTCTGCAATTGGGTAGATCATTGTGATCTCCCATGCCTTCTTCATCCGCTTCCAACTTCACCTGTTGGATGTGCATGCCCTGCACTATCACCCTTCTCTCCAGGGCTTCAATTTGTTCATACAAATAAGCCAAACTAATTTTTTCTGCTTCTTATTCTTCTTCTTCTGCAAGCTCAAAGGCTCCAGTCTTTTCAGTTTCCTGGCTGAAAATATTGAGCCATTCCTCAGAATGCTCATCATCCTCTTCTGCTTCTTGGG
This sequence comes from Picea engelmannii, assembly GCA_009831015.1. NCBI lineage: Eukaryota > Viridiplantae > Streptophyta > Pinopsida > Pinales > Pinaceae > Picea > Picea engelmannii. The sequence goes on along the minus strand of ML807696.1, from coordinate 40,007 downwards.
CAGCTTCCAAAGTCTACTGCAATGTTTCTTTGACAATCTTAATTGGTTTTCCTGCTTTTGTTGCTACATCTGCAACATAGATCTCTACCTCCTCTTGGGAAAATGGTAGGAATATTTTGATTCCCCCAATCATCAGAATATTCCTCAAATATTCCTCCTTTGTCAGATGCATCTGTTGATCCAAACTCCCTTATGAGTTCATGAGACTCTCACATAGCCTCACATGATTATCCCTTCCCACCTGTAAAATTGGGATCCTTCTGCTACCCTCCTGGTAGTCTATGGAATCAACTGATCCCATCTCTGTTCCCTTGCCCACCTTGCAAATTGGAAACTCTCGGCTACCCTCCTAGCAATCCATGATATCCTGCAACAATATCGATCCATTTCCCACCTGGAAATGTGAAATTCCCTGGCTGTCCTTATGAAAGTCTATGATATCCTCCACTGATCTCAACTCTTTTCCCTCTTGGAAATTGCGAATTTATTCTCTGCCCTCCTGGCAGTTCTTCAGATCTTCAGTTGATCCCAATTCATCCTCAGCCTTACTGAGATTTCCCCTAGTCTCTGGTTCACATATCTGAACCTTTTTTTCTGGTTTATTGAGGTTTTCAGCATGCCTCAACCATCCTCTTAACAACTTTTGTTGTCTTATGACCATCAGTTGCTTGACTGGCCATTTTACCTTCGGTTTTCCCATGGGCAATTTGTATACCCATATCGACCTGGCATTATGCTGCATCTCCAATGAAAGTTCATACATCCTTGCATTCATCTCAGCAAGTTCTTCATCCCATTCAGCTTCGCTCATCAGCTCTGGGTTCTTTCTTCCAGCGTATCTACAACCTTCAGTAGGCATCTCGTTGTTTATTTTCCCTGCTGGAAAATATGCTGCTATCACTCTGAAACCTTGAGTGCTTCCAGCCTCTTCTGCAGTCCTCCTGACTGTCTCCTTGATCGCTACTTACATACAACCAATCATCTACAGAGCTTCCAGTACCCTGCCTTCTTTTTCCCTCTCTGCCTACAATATACAGAAAAAGTTCTCACTCTGATACCAAAGTCATGCAGACCTATTAGCCCTCGAGACCGAGATCCTCTCACAGGATCGTTCTATATGCCCTTCGAGATGGATCAACTCTTTCGACTCCTCCTGGAATCTAAAATTTATCAACCCACTGGTCCTTTCTCATAGCTTGCAATATTGCGAGTTTGCGAGTCGTGACTCCCGAGGCTTCCTCCTCAAATCCACCATACCTGAGATTGCAAAATGGTTAAACCTCCTCTTTTCATCAACACCTTCCTCGCGCGACTGTCTGCTAGGCTAAGCGCTAGCACTTTTCACCTTTTGCGCCTTCGCGAGGTCAAAGGTCCAACCTTGGCACATTTCTTTCTTGAACCCCCAAGAGGCAAGGTTGACTTTTCTCGTCTCGTTCTCACTACTCACAACTTCACGAGTCGATGGCTCAAACCTTTGTTCACTTTTCTCCCGAGTCCCTGAGACGCGAGAGGTCAATGGGGCATTGACTCCTCCAAATGTGTGATGTGTGCTTGGATGTTTATTTCCCGGGCCCACTGTGTGGTTCTACCACGTGTCCCTCGTGACCGAATTTGGCACTTCACGACTTCGCCTTTCATGACTTCGGGACTTGAAGTACCTGACTCTTGGGCTTTCAACCTGCAAACCTCCGATTTCACGAGATCCTCTGATCTCTGACACCTATCTTCCTCCGATGGATGACTTAGATTCTTTCACGATTTCTCAACTCGCCACTTCAGGACTTTCAGGATGAAAGTCTCGACCTCTTATCCTCCAATATGCCGAAATGTGAAATTTTGACACGTCATCAACACAAGTCCCACAAGGAACTTCCCACCTTTCTGAATTTTGGACTTCACGACTTCGTGAATCTGGATGTTGTGCTCTTGGATCTCCGACTCACAAAACCCCAAAATGGTTAATGAAAGTTTGACCTCCAAGTTGGAGAGCACACCACCTGTCCACTCTCATATGGATAGTCCTAATCCACTTTGTCGCTTCACCACTCGCAAAGTTGAATGACTTCTCTCTCCGACCTCCGATGCCCGAAACCTTGATACGGGTGATTTCATGACACGTATCCTTCCACACATGGATGGCTGTGATCTATTTCTCTATTTTTGGACCTTTGATGTGGAGTGTCCCAACTTCTCATCCTCGGGACCTCTAATATCCCAAATACCAAAATCCCGATATGCCAATGCCTTTCGGGACTTTCGCTTCTGTTGTTTTCACGTGAGGTTTTAAACCTCGTGCAACTCTCGACAGATCTAACAGATGTCGAGTTCATTGCCTAATATCTGAAGTCTCATATCATCTCTCCTATGCATTCTGCCTATACTACCTCCTGTATGTAAAAACCTTCAACAGTCCAGATCTTCTCGGCTTAATCCGATGACAGCTGTAGCTCTTCCCGAGCTTCAGCGCTTCCTACCAGACTTGGAAGAATTTTCCTGAATGTACAAAGGCTTCGACCTTTGTCTTCTTTCCTTTGTGAGCTCTTCTACTTGATTCCTCACCCGCGCCCTCAACGACGTTGTTCCTCTTAAGCTTTACTCTCGAATCCTCAAAGGATTCTTCGGCTTCTGCGCTTCTTGCAGAACCTCAGCACACACAAGGTGTTATCCATCCTGAGCTTTCCTATAGCCTCGACCTCCAAGGAAACTCATCATTTTTTCCTTTCTCCCTTAGATGGAGAATTCATATAGCCTCCTGGCTACCCTTCACTCAAGCAACCTCTTGCTGAGTGATCAGGGTGTTCAGCAACCCTACGAAGATCCTTCCCTAGATTCTTCTTCTTTCTCTAAACTCAAAGAGTTCCTTCTGTGCGATCTCGCACTTACTCAATGCCCTCCTAGCAGAGTATCAAGAATCTTCAATGATTCTTTATTCTATCTGAACTCCTAGGAGAGTTCTTTCTTCTGTGCACTCCTTGCACTGGCTCAATGCCCACCTGGAAGAGCTTCACAGACCTCAGAGAGATTCTATCTGCAACTGTGTTCTTCCATAGCCTTGTTTCCTGAGGTGTTTAGTAACCTCACAGGTCTTCCTCTAAATTGTTGATTTCAGCTTCTGTTCCCACCCGACACATCTTTTACCGACTCCGCAGAGTTCAAAAGTGCATATGGCACTAGTGTCCAGAGACCGCAGTACTCTGTCATGCCTTCCTGGCATGAAACCACAAATAACCTCTCAAGCCTAAAAATCAAATAACTCCCTACAAATGTCTATCATACATCTACAGCATAAAGAACACACAAACACATTCACATAACACAGACAATATGCAAGAAAAAATTCTCTGGTTTATATTAATCAAAATGTCTCTTTACAAAGGTGTTCTGAGCGTAGACTATAACAAGGTCTCCACTCCTTCTCTTCTACTCTCTACTCATAGACTCTCTACCATGAGATCCAATTACAATTTTTTTTCAAAATGAGATCCAAAATGATCTTTTACATGAGGGGGCTCTTCGAGCTCTTCCCTCCAATCTACCTACCCTATTCAATTACATTGAATGGGTTTTCTAGTCCGCAAATCGGATCTAGATATCAACCTTCAAACATTAAAGGCCTATCTATATACAGCCTATGTGCATAGCATGGCCCCATGACTCAATATCCTAAACATTAAATTACATTCAAATTCAAAATTGAAGACGAGGGTTGTGCCTCTCTTCAGCTTTAAATGCACGCACTGATGTGGCTGGATGGTTGGCTGGCTGACGTGGAGAGATGATCCTACATCATATTTTTTATCTTGCATCTTCTTCAGATCATCTCATCATTTTACTAAAGTGAATTGTTCCTCTCATATTACGACCATTTGTAGAAGATATCTTCGCATGTATTTGGATAAGGGAGCCTATCTTGATCCATCAGAGTGGAGAGGACCTCCTTTATCTCAAAGTTTTGTTCCTTGTACTTGATTAGTTTGACACTCACACGTTGTAATATTGCGAGATTTTTAATCAGTGGCTCCATGAAATTCTTCAATTGGCCCAGGATTATGCTTGAAACATGCAAGATCTTTGTTTCTCATACCCGGTCTTGCTTTGCATGTCGCTTGACTATATCATGTAAATCAGTGAAATCCTCTTGCAAGTCAATACCTCTCATTTCTTGGTTTAGTTTTTCCAAAATTTTCTCACACTCTTCACATCTTTCCTGCATTTTCCACCATGGTTCATGAACCATGTATACCCAATGTTCATATGCCTTCTGTATTCGGGCGATGTTGTTATCCATCAACAATCAGATGCCATTTTCTTCTATATCTTGATCTTTCTACACTTCCTTGATGTAGTTGATCCATTCCAAGGCTTGATGTGCCTTCTCATACAACCATTTCATGTATTTTTAGGTTGCTATCCCCATAAGATTATCTTATTGAAAATCAACTATTGGGGTGGTGAAGAGGTCCCTCTCCTTTTTGAATTGTGCATACATCTCTCAAAACTCACATTTCAAGAGTTCCACCACCTGGGTTTAATTTTGGTAATATTCATCTTGATGTTGCAGGTGGTACAACTCTTTCCTCATGGTATCTACCTCCCTTTCATCCACTTTTACCATGTCTAATGTGGCATCGGTTATGGACATCCCTACTCCGATTAGCTCAGTTACCCTGGTATTTTCTGTGTCAAATAGCATCTCTTATGTGGTTATGATCATGGTGATATCAATCATAAGATTCATTTTCCTGACTTCTCTTTTTATCATGACCTTCCTTTTCCTATCATACGAAATAGCCTATATATCAGCGATTTTGTCTATTGGCTCAAGAATCTATTGATCCCCCCAAGATAGAGTATTTCCTAGGCTTCTCGCCATATATAGGTGTTCCATGGTAGGTTCTCTATCTCTTCCAAGGGTGGGAACTTGACCTCCTTCTTCCTCATTCAGTGGTTTCTGTGGTAATATTTGTGTCAACGCTTGTTTTGTTCCATGACTTGGTCTGCTCATCTCCCTAGTAGGTGCACTTCTTCTGCATCCTAGTGTTATCGAATAAATCAGTAAATGCAGACATAAAATAATCTTTGTAGATCCATCTAGATCTAGAAAAAAACAAGACAGGACATGACACTTTCCCTAAGTTATAATAATTGAATTTACTACCAAAGGAGGAATGGATGACATACCTTTATATATTGCTTCCTTATATCTTTGTTTTCCCTGCTTCACTCCGGTGCTCTTGTGAGATCAGATCTGTAATGACACAAACCAACCAAAGTGAAAGAAGTAATTGTAGATCCAATGACAACCTATGCATATGATCAAGGAGTTATGCAATGAAATAAAGACTATTCTATGGGAAAGAAGCATGCCATATATTGTATTAAATAATAGGAAGAGAGATTACAATCGGATGCCTTGATGTCGTAAGGTTCCTCCCAATATTTCCTTCCTTCCCACACACTTCTTGCTCCAATGGATTCTAAGACTGTGGATATGATAACTACTCACAATCTATCTTAACAAAGAAAATCTCAAATCCAACATAAATTTCTCAAGCTCCATCCAACTCAATCAAGCTAACTTTCTCCATGAGAGCTCCTCTCCTTTTATACGCTGAAGATGATAAGGTGAGGAGGTTAGGATGATCCTACTAAATCATGAAAGTGAGTAAGATACAAACCATTTGGAGGCCACCTCACCATAGAAGCTTCTTCTTCTAGAAGCATCAAGAAAATGCTCATTTTTACCATGTACGAAGGTGGCCACACCCTAGCTATAATGCAACCTATGGAAAATCCGAGACCTAGCTATAGTGAAACCTGCATAAATCAATAATTTCCACACCTTGCATATAGAGAAGCCTGCAAAAATCCTCCAAACTAGGGTTTTTACATAGGAAAACACAACTTGTTCTCTCAGGGAAAGTTCTTCTCTCTTCTTTCTTCAAGAATTCAGGCCACTGACCCTTCTGAAGGAAACATATAGGTTTACATCATTAACGGTCATAAGGGTGACGAAAATAATGTGTAACAGAAATCCCCCCAAAGTATGAAGTTAGAATAGAGTGATAGATGATATACTTTATCGAGTGTGTGTAGGGAACAAGGAACATTTGGTCAGAAACCTGCGAACAAACAAGGAAATACAGTACAATAATATATCATCACTAAGGTAGGCATTCCCATACTCAAAATAAAAATTACTCAAAGAATAAATTCTGACATGCGAATATCCATGTCAAGTAATACAGGTCATGGCCACTAGACATACACTGTGGATCCATGCCATTATGACTCAAATATGAACATAGCCACCAAAAATACACTATGGATCTATGTGTTAAAGACTCAAATTTGAATAGAGCCATGAGAAATACAATATGGATCTATGCAACAGTAGACTGAATATAGTCCAATGAAACCTGAATCCGTGAGAAAATATTCAGGGTCTTCATCTCCACCACTCTAAGTATGAATCTAACCATGTGAATACATGTGTTGAGGTCAAAAATGGTATAAACCACTTGATTACCAGTCATTAGTGAATAACATTAAAAAGTGCAAGGGAAATCACCAATAATGTCAATGACTCCCAAGGTACTACACTAGTACAATCCAACAAATGTGAATCAATGATCTGAGGTTGAACATTCAATGGAATCTCTCGATCAAGGGTCAATAATGAAAACCCACTATCGAAAAAGAGGAAACCTGACATTGAGGCATGCAAGTTCCAAGGTACCAATTAGTTTCTAAGTCTAAATACTAGATAATGAGTTGAAGTCGACAGGAAACAAATCATCATGGGAGGGCCTTAATGTATCCCCCATCAATGAAACAAAACAAGTAACAAGATTTGATGTAGATCAGAGTAGTATGTGATTCATGAATGACTCAAGGATGGACGATGCAATAGAAGGCTTAAGGAATGTAGAAATGGCTGACGCAATAGAAGGATTTCCAGGTTGAACTTATCTTTGAACATGTTGATGACACGACAATTGTCTTGGAAACACTGACTCAACAATAGGGATCATAGACCAATTTGTAATTTTATAAAGGGGTATGATCAAGAGATAGGTAGATTTTCCAACCTAGACACAAAGCAAGTGAAAGGGTGTCAATGTTCAAAAGTGTCTCTTCCATGGAATATAGGTTTATACATATTTCTTTCCCAATTTCCCCCCCACCATTTCTGGAGAGTACCTCTTTATTTTTACGCAAGATTGAGGAGGATAACATATTCTTGTAATGTAAGCTCATCCTTAAGATGAGTCCCTCAGAGTATGTCTAAAAAACCCTAGGAAGGAGTGGTTCGGTCCAATATGGGCCTTTCGATGTTTGTTTAACAAGTCCAAAGATAGAAAACTCGAGGGGTTTTCATGTTTTGAGAGTCTAAAAAGCACTTAAAGAGAACTCTCTCAGTTCCTTTTTCATAAAGTAGTCTGATGAGACCGAAAAAGAGATAAAATATCGCTCAACAAATGTTTTCTTCAAATACTTTAATGAGCGTGAACATAAAAAGGTCACTCGGCAATATTTTCATGTTTAGAGAGTCTAAAAAGAGCTTAAAGGGAACTCCAGTGGGTTCCTTTTTCGTATAACCTTTACGAGTCTGAAAAAGTGATAAAAGTATACTCGGTTACATTCTCATTGATTTACGAGCATGAGAAAGAACAAAGACTAAGAATGGTAACTTATTCTCATGTATTTATGAGCATGAGAAAGAAAAAAGACTAAGCTCGGGATTGTTTTCATTTTTACGCAAGCTTTAAAACAAAACAAAACTATGCTTGGGATAGATTTTATTTTTTACACAAGCTTAAAACTAAACTAAACTATGCTTGGACCTGGTTTCACTTTATCACAAGCTCAAGCCAGACGAAACTATGCTTGAGGTAGCTGGTTTCATTTTTACACAAGATTAAACCATCGAAAACAATGCTTGTGATAACTGGTTTCATTTTTACACAAGCTTGAACCATCAAAAACTATGCTTATGATAGCTCGTTTCATTTTTACACAAGCTTGAACCATATAAAACTATGCTTGTGACTTCCCAATGCATGGTTGGTACTTAGCCCCCATCTTAAGAAGATAGTGGATCAACTTCGGCATGAATTCCATAGGCTGGAAGCATTTCCCCCCAAGCTTCATTTCATCCAATGAAACAGATGAAGGAAATGAAGCTTCAAATTCTAGACAAAGGACTTGACTCAAAAAGAGAGGGGGAAACCTATTTCATTTTTTGATGAGCTTGATACAGGGACAAGAACTATGCTCGTAAGCTATGTTTCATTTTTCAACAAGGTTGGTACAGAGATGGGAAAACTATTCTCGTAACCTTTGTTTCATATTTTAACGAGGTTTCCATAGAGACATAAAACTATCCTCATAGCTGGTTTCATTTTTTAATGAGATTGAAATCAAAAAGCCATTCTTAAGGTTGGTTTCATTTTTTAATGAGCTTGAAATAAGGAAATCGTGCTCCAAGTCTTCTTGATCATGGCTTCCAAGAGGACAGTGCTCTGGAAGGACACCATTTCAAGGGACAAAACTCGGTCATGGCCTCCAAGAGATCTTCACTTGATGGAAGAAACACACCCTAGAAGGAACACATGTCTAGGTCTTCGATAGGGGTAAGGAGGTCAAGCTCTAAAATCCCTACCAAAGATATCACCATGTCAACGACCGGATCCAAGTCATAAGGGAGTGAGCTTATAGTGAGAGGCTCATCTGCATCAGTAGGTAAATACATGGGAGACAATGCCACATAATTGACCTGTGGAAGAGGTGATACCGAATGCATATAAGAACCACTAAGGGAGGTAATCCAATCAAGACTGATGAAGGAAAGTTGATCAATAGTCACCATTCTTCCATCGTGCGGGAAATATATCGCACAAAAAAGAGTGGACATAATATCTTTCATGGCATAGACATAATCCCATCCAAGGAGTAAAGAGAAATCCAAAAGGACTTGGACTACCAAGACATCAATAAAGACATTTTTCCCTCCCAAAGTTATAGGAAACTGTGGAAGGGTCCCTAAAGGTTGACTGGTTCTTCTATTAAAAGCTAACAGATTGTACATAACTGGCGCAAGTTGAGAACAACCCAAATATTTCCAAGCAAGAGAGGAAAAAATACTAACATACGCACCTTCATCTATCAGTTTCTGAGGAATGCCCCAACCACAAACCTATACTGTAATATGGAAAGGAATGTGAGAGGGAAGATGAGGTTTGGTTAGCACACTCCAATCAAAATGGATGGCCTCATTACTTGGAGAAGGTTCCATAGGAGAAGGAGGAATACCCCTTGGCATGGTAGAGTCTGTATCAATGATAAAAACATGGGCAATATTGGGTTTACTCTCAAGCGGGAGAGTAGGATCGACTGATAATGACATCAAATCAACCACTTGGGTTTCATTTTCCAAGGGGAGAATGGGGTCAACAGGTGGAAACAGATCGACCACTTGGGTTTCACTCTCTAATGAGAGAGTGGGATTGACTAAAGATGGGATTGAATAAACCACTTGGGTTTCATTCTCTAACGAGAGAGTGGGATCGACTGAGGATGGGATCAGATCGACCACTTTGTCAACTGGTTCAACTAAGGACATGACCATATTGACGACATGATCAACCAGACTAACTGATGAAGGGAATGGATTGATCCTTCCATCAACTATAGGAGGTTCGAGAGTAAGCTTGTGATAAGCAACTGGAAGTTGAGGCTATGAAACACTCATGTCTTCCAGTAATTTTGAGGCTTCGTCCATACAAGGGAAAAGTTGAGTTGGATGACTCCCTTTCCATAACATACACAGGAACTTGACTCTACTTTTCATCTTCCCAATAGTATCTTGACTAGTTGACGGGAGGTCGTCAACATGTTTTTCAGAGGTTGACGACATGGGTTGGCGAGGGTGTGTAGACCATGCTTCTATAACCTTGGATAGACTAGGGAAATCCTTAAGAAGATGGGTACCCTTACAAAGCCTGGAAGGGTACTTGGGCTTATGGGTTGTTTGGGTGATCTTGACATCATCGACACTCCTAGCATGATTAAGAGTAATTGGTTTCTTTCCAACATGTCCAGTAGTGGTTGGAAGTTTGGACCCTTTCTTATTTTTCTTCTTCTTATTCTTTCATTTCTTCTTCTTCTTATCCATTGAGTTACTAGCTTTAGAGCTTCCACTCAGTGAATAAGATGAAATGGAAGAAGACCTTGCAAGTGAAGAAGGTAAACAAGATCTTACTGGTGAATAAGGTGAAGGATCAACATGAGTTTGATGTTCTTGGGGGGAATTTCTTACACATGAAGAACTAACTGCCTTCGAGACTACTTGAGTGGAAGACAACCATATTGGTAATCCAATTGTGAGACCTAGAAGGATCAAAGTAGTGATGTGAGGAGGACCAATGTTTTTGTAAGTAGGAAAAACAAAAGGTTCCCCTAGAAAAGGGGTTCCCTCATTGGTCATTCCAAGAAGTGATTCCATTAAAAGAAGAACCAACCTAGAGTCTGCTAAGGAAAACAAACAACACATGCTAAAAATCTAGTAAGCAAGCAAGAAAACAAAACCTTCTTACAATGAGAACACTAGTTGGTGATGAAATCCAACATCGCGAGAACAATGTAAGAAGGGGCTGAGATAGAGCGGGTGGAAAATTTATGTTGACAACTTGCTTAACGGACTTACACCCTGGTGCAAGCTCCCGCACATAATCATGGGTATACCTTCCAAGGAGCCCAAGTGAGTTTGGACAACGTCAATTCTAGGTGCCGTGAAGACTTTCACCTCCACAGTCACCTTGTGTAAAGACCCTAAAGAGATAGGCCACTAAGGTTACCAATTACTATAGTGATGGATGGGGAAATAATCGACAGTCTGATCCATGTGCAAGGGTAGGGTATCTAGCCCGAAATCAACTCAAAATCCTTCCACTTATTATTGTGGGTATACCTTCAAGCGACCCCTATAATACATGTAATCTCTACACCAAGACCAACAAAGCAGGGTGAGTAACTCTGCCAGTCTCAATGCGACCTCAGTTTTGACCCTTGTGTGAGAAGGGCTTCCCATGATAAAATGTAGCAATTGGATTTCACTGCTCCCTAACACAATATCCTATGTTTGTTTTCAGCCTTGGAAAGTTATCTTTCACAGCTATTCCAAAGCCCTACAACTAATCTAATGTAGTTTTTCTACCAAAAAATATAAAAATGTCTAATCAATTTATATAAGCGCTTTATTTTATGGCTGTTGTTACTCAAAAGGAAAATGGCATGGACCATATGGTGTTTTGACTGACTCGAAATTTATGAAAAGAGTTGAAGATGCAATCTTTTCATTTCGATGAAAGCTATGCTACGAGAAGGAGAAAGCATTTATCATTCCCATATGACGAATGTCCCAAAATTTTAAAACTCACCAACATCAATATTCTCAAGAAATGAGAAAAAGAGACTGTACACCAATGCACGATTCATAATTTAAGACCAAAAATGCCAAGAATCATGCAATTTCGCTACTTCAAATGCAAGGAAGCCCCCAATCTAATATAAGGAAAGAAATTACATTTTTTTGTTTCAAAGAGACACTAAAACAAATAACAAATCACTTCAAAAAAAAAAAACCCAAACTAAGTTTCTCTTTTAACATGATTTATTTAGAAAAAGAAGTATTCTTTCACTAAACAATTATAAAGAAAAGCAATGCTTTGTAACTGGAAGATGCCCAAAGAAAAGACTAAATCTTTCAAAAGAAAACAAAGCAAAGATGGATAAAAGTAGTTTCAAAGCTGTCAATAAGACTGCAAACAGATCATAATCAAACCCAAAAACTCACCCCAAAACCAAATCCAAGGTTTGGGTAAGGAAAAAAACCATAAAAAATCAAAATTCTCACAATTTTCGTAGGCTGTAGACTAACACAGTGCATAAATCATTGATTTCTGCAGGACATAAATGGGTAGGGTGTGGAGTTTATGTACTGGTATAAACAGGTAGGGTGCGAAAATCCTTGGTTTCTACACTCTCCCTAAAAACAGGGTGTGGAAATCAAACAAAAATGGAAAAAATTAAAAATTATGAAGGTTTTCCAGTGAACTTTAATAGTTAGAAAGTCAAGTTGGATCTCCCAGTGACCCAGAAAATAGAAACTAAGAAATTAAAGAAAGAAAGTGAGAGAAAATAGGAAAACATTATGTTCCCCAGTGTAGTGGCCAATTTTGTTATTGAATAAATCGGTAAATGCAGACATAAACTAATCTCCCTAGATCCACCTGGATCTAGAACAAAACAAGATAGGACATTACACTTTCCCTAAGTTATAATCATTGAATTTACTACCAAAGGAGGAATGGATGACATACCTCTATATATCGCTTCCTTATATATTTGTTTTCCCTACTTCGCTCTGGGTCTCTTGTGAGATCAGATCTATAATGTCACAAACCAACCAAAGTGAAAGAAGCAATTGTAGATTCAATAACAACCTATGCATATGATCAAGGAGTTATGTAATGAAATAAAGACTATTGTATGGGAAAGAAGCATGCCACTGTATTATATTAAATAATAGGAAGAGAGATTACAACCGGATCCCTTGATGTCGTAAGGTTCCTCCCAATATTTCCTTGCTTCCCATGCACTTCTTGCTCCAATGGATTCTGAGACTGTGGATCTGATAGTTACTCACAATCTTTGTTGAAAAAGAAAATCTCAAATCCAACATAAGTTTCCCAAACTCCATCCAACTCAATCAAGCTAACTTTCTCCATGAGAGCTCATGTCCTTTTATAATATGAAGAGGATAGGGTGAGGAGGTTAGGATGATCCCACTAAATCATGAAAGCAAGTAAGATCCAAACCATTTGAAGGCCACCTTACCATAGAAGATTCCTCTTCTAGAAGCATCTAGAAAATGATCATTTTTCCCACGTACGAAGGTCACTGCACTCTAGATGTAATGCAGGCTACGGAAACTCCGCAACCTAGTTATATTGCAACCTACAGAAGTCAGGCATTTCTGCACCTTGCATATAGAGAAGCCTAAAAAAATCCTCCAAAATAGGGTTTTTACAAAGGAAAAAAAAACTTATTCTCTCAGGGAAAGTTTTTCTCTCTTCTTTATTTAGGAATTCAGGCAACTGACCCTTCTAAAGGAAACATATAGGTTTACATCATTAACGGTCATAAGGGTAATGAAAATAATTTGTAATAGAGAGCCCCCAAAAGTATGAAGCTAGAATAGAGTGATAGTTGATATAATTTTTCGAGTGTGTGTAGGGAACAAGGAACAATTAGTCAGAAACCTGTGAACAAACAAGGAAATATAGTACAATAATATATCATCACCGAGGTAGGCATTCCCATACTCAGAATACAAATGAATCAAATCAAAAATTCTGACATGTGAAGATCCATGTCAAGTAATACAGGTCATGGCCACCAAACATACACTGTGGATCCATGCCATTATGACTCAAATCTAAACATAGCCACCAAAAATACACTATGGAAATATGTGTTAAATACTCAAATTTGAACATAGACATGAGACATACAATATGGATCTATGCAACAATACACTGAATATACTCCAATAGAACCTGAATCTGTGAGAAAATATTCAGGGTCTTCATCTCCACCACTCTAAGTACGAATCTAACCATGTGAATACATGTGTTCAAGTTGAACATGATAGAAACCACTTTATTACCAATCATTAGTGAATAACATTAACAAGTGCGAGGGAAATTACCAATATTGTCAATGACTCGCAAGGTACTACACTAGTACAATCCAACAAATGAGAATCAATGATCTGAGGTCGAACATTCAGTGGAATCTCCAGATCAGGGGTCAATAATGAAAACCCACTGTCAAAAGTGAGGAAACTTTTCATTGAGGCATGCAAGTTCCAATGTATCAATTAGTTTCTAAGTCTAAATCCTGGATAATGATTTGAATTCGACAGGAAAATACTCGTCATAGGAGGGCCTTAATGTATCCCCCATCAATGACATGAAACAAGTAACAAGATTTGATGTAGATCATAGTAGCAAGTGATTCATGACTAACTCAGGGATGGCTGACACAATAGAAGGCTTAAAGACTGCAGAAATGGACGACGCAATAGAAGGATTTTCAGGTTGAACTTCTCTTTGAACATATTGATGACACGACAACTTTCTTGGAAACACTGACTCAACAATAGGGATCACAGACCAATTTGTAATTTTATAAAGGTGTATGATCAAGAGACAAGTATATTTTCTAACCTAGACACAAAGCAAGTGAAGGGGTGTTAATGTTCAAAAGTGACTCTTCCATGGAATACATGTTTATACACATTTCTTTCCCAATTTTTCCCCCACAATTTTTGGCGAGTACCTCTTTATTTTTATGAAAGCTTGAGGAGGATGTGATTCCCTTGAAGTATGTTTAACGAACCCTAGGAAGGAGTGGTTTGGTCCCATATGGGCCTTTCGATGTTTGTTTAACGAGTCCAAAGATAGAAAAGTCAAGGGTTTTTCATGTTTTGAGAGTCTGAAAAACACTTAAAGAGAACTCTCTCAGTTCCTTTTTCATAAATTAGTCTGATGAGACTGAAAAAGAGATAAAATATCCCTCAACAGATGTTTTCTTTAAATACTTTAACGAGCATGAAAAGAACAAGGTCGCTCATAAATCTTTTCATGTTTAGAGAGTCTAAAAAGAGCTTAAAGGGAACTCCAGTGGGTTCCCTTTTCGTATAACCTTTACGAGTCTGAAAAAGTGATAAAAATATACTTGGTTACATTCTCATTGATTTATGAGAATGAGAAATAACAAAGACTAATCTCAGTAACTTATTCCCATGTATTTACGAGCATGATAAAGAACAAAGACTAAGCTCAGGATTGTTTCCATTTTTATAGAAGCTTTAAAACAAAATAAAACTATGCTTGGGATAGATTTTATTTTTTACACACGATTAAAACTAAAACAAAATTTCCTTGGACTTGGTTTCATTTTCTCACAAACTCAAACCAGAGGAAACTATGCTTGAGGTAGCTGGTTTCATTTTTACACAAGCTTGAACCATAGAAAACTATACTTGTGACTTCCCAACTCATGGTTGGTACTTAGCCCCCAGCTTAAGAAGCTAGTGGCTCAACTTCAGCATGAATTCTAGAGGCAAGAAGCATTTCCCCCCCAGCTTCGTTTCATCCAACGACACAGATGGAGGAAATAAAGCTTCAAATTCTAGATGAAGGACTTGACTCAAAAAGAGAGGGGGAAACCTATTTCATTTTTTGACGAGATTGACACAGGGACAAGAACTATTCTCGTAAGATCTGTTTCATTTTTTAAGGAGGTTGGTACAGAGAAGCGAAAACTATCCTCGTAACCTTTGTTTCATTTTTTAACGAGCTTGAAATCAGAAAACCATGATTAAGGTTGGCTTCATTTTTTAAGGAGCTTGAAATCATGAAATCATACTCCAATTCTTATTGATCATGGCTTCCAAGAGGACAATGCTCTGGAAGGACACCATGTAAAGGGACAAAAATCGGTCATGACCTCCAAGAGATATTCACTTGATGGAAGAAACACACACTAGAAGAAGCACATGTCGAGGGCTTCGATAGGGGTAAGGAGGTCAAGCTATAAAATCCCTACCAAAGAGATCACCATGTCAACGACTAGATCCAAGTCATAAGGGAGTGAGATTACAGTGAGAGGCTCATCTGCATCGGTAGGTAAAGACATGGGAGACAACGCCACATAATTGACCTGTGGCAGAGGTGATACTGACTGCATATAAGAACTACTAAGGGATTTAATCCAATAAGGACCGATGAAGGAAAGTTGATCAATAGTCCCCATTCTTCCATCGTGTGGGAAAGATACCAAACGAAAAAGAGTGGAAACAATAGCTTTCATGGCATTGACATAATCCTGTCCAAGGAGTAAAGAGAAATCCAAAGGGTCTTGGACTACCATGACATCAATAAAGATAGTTTTCCCTCACAAAGTTATAGGAAACTGAGGAAGGGTCCCTAAAGTTTGACTGGTTCTTCTGTTAAAAGATAATATATTCTTTGTATCTAGAACAAGTTGAGGACAACCCAAATCTTACCAATCAAGAGAGGACAAAATGCTAACGGATTCACCTTCATTTATCAGCATCTGAGGAATGCCTCGACCACAAACCTATACTGTAATCTGGAAAGGATTGTGAGAGGGTAGACGAGGTCTGGTTAGCACCCTCCAATCAATATGGATGGCCTCATTACTTGAACGAGGTTCCACGGGAGAAGGAGGAATACCCCCCGGCATGGTAGAGTCTATATCAGTGAGAAAAACATGGGCAATATTAGGTTTACTCTTGAGCGAGAAAGTAGGATCGACTGATAATGACATCAAATCAACCACTTGGGTTTCATTCTCCAAGGGGAGAATCGGGTCTACGGGTGGAAACAAATCGACCACTTGGGTTTCACTCTCTAACAAGAGAGTGGGATTGAACGAAGATGGGATCAAATCAACCACTTGGGTTTCATTCTCTAATGAGAGAGTGGTATCGACTGAGGATGGGATCAGATCGACCACTTTGTCAACTAGTTCAACTAAGGACATGACCACATTGATGACATGATCAGCCAAACTGACTGATGAAGGGGCTAGATTGATCCTTCCATCAACTACAGGAGGGTCAAGAGTAAGCTTGTGATAAGAAACTGGAAGTTGAGGCTGTGAAACACTCATTCCTTTGAGTAATTTCGAGGCTTCATCCATACAAGGGAAAAAGTGAGTTAGATGACTCCCTTTGCATAACATACATAGGAACTTGACTCTACTTTACTTCTTCCCAACTTTATCTTGACCAGCTAACAGGAGGTCATCAACCTGTTGTTCAGAGGTTGACGACATGGGTTGGCAAGGGTGTGTAGACCATGCTTCTATAACCTTGGATAGACTAGGGAAATCCTTAAGAAGATGGATACCCTTACAAAGCCTACAAGGTTACATGGGCTTACGAGTTGTTTGGGTGATCTTGACATAATCAATACTCCTAGCATGATTAAGAGTAATTGTTTTTTTTCCAACATGTCTAGTAGTGGTTGGAAGTTTGGACCCTTGCTTATTTTTCTTCTTATTATTCTTTTGTTTCTTCTTCTTATTATCCACCGAGTTACTATCTTTAGAGCTTCCACTCGGTGAAGAAGATGAAATGGAAGAAGACATTGAAAGTGAAGAAGGCGAAGAAGATCTTATTGGTGAAGAAGGTGAAGGATCAACATGAGGTTGATGTTCTTGGGGGGAAGTGCTTACACATGAAGAACTAATTGCATTCGAGACTACCTGAGTGGAAAACAACCATACTGGTAATCCAATTGTGAGACCTGGAAGGATCAAAGTAGTGATGTGAGGAGGAACAATGTTTTTGTAAGGAGGAAAAACAAAAGGTTCCCCTAGAAAAGGGGTTCCCTCATTGGTCATTCCAACAAGTGAATCCATTAAAAACAAAACCAACCTAGAGTCTGCTAGGGAAAACAATCAACACACAAAACCTTCTTACAATGAGAACATTAGTTGGTGATGAAATCCAATGTAGCGAGAATAATGTAAGAAGGGGATGAGATAGAGCAGGTGGAAAAGTTACGTTGACAACCTGCTTAATGGACTTACACCTTGGTGAAAGCTCCCACACATAATCATGGGTATACCCTCAAAGGAGCCTGAATGAGTTTGGACAATGTCAATTCCAGGTACCGTGAAGACTTGCCCCTCCACAGTCACCTCGTGTAAAGACCCTAAAGAGATAGGACACTAAGGTTACTGATTACTATAGTGATGCTTGGGGAAATAGTTGTCATTCTGATCCACGCACAAGGGCAGGTTATCTAGCCCTAAATAAAATTGAAAGGATTCCACTCATTATTGTGGGTATACCTTCAAGTGACCCCCATAATACACACAACCTATACACCAAGACCAACAAAGCAGGGTGAGTAACTCTGTCAGTTTCAATGCAACCTCAGGTTTGACCCTTGTGTGAGAAGGGCTTCCCAGGACAAAATGTAGAAATTGGATTTCACTGCTCTGTAACAAAAGATCCTATGTTTGTTTGTAGCTTTGGAAAGTTATCTTTCACAGCTATTCCAAAGCCCTACAACTAATCTAATGTAGATTTTCTACCAGAAAATCTAAAAATGTCTAATCAATTTTTGTAAGCGCTTTATTTTATGGCTGTTGTTACTCAAAAGGAAAATGGCATGGACAATATGGTGTTTTGATCGACTCGAAAGTTATGCAAAAGGATGAAGATGCAATCTTTTGATTTCAATGAAAGCTATGCTACAAGAAGGAGAAAACATTTATCATTCCCATATGCCCAATGTCCCAAAATTTTCAAACTCATCAATATCAATATTCTCAAGAAATGCGAAAAAGAGATTGTACACCAATGCATGATTCATAATTTAAGATCAAAAATTCCAAGAATCATGCAATTTCGCTACTTCCAATGCAAGGAAGCCTCCAATATAATATAAGGAAAGAAATTACATTTTTTTGTTTCAAAGAGACACTAAAACAAATAGCAAATCACCTCAAAACAAAAACAACCCAAACTAATTTTCTCTTTTAACACGATTTATTCAGAAAAAGAATTATTCTTTCACTAAACAATTCTAAAGAAAAACGATGCTTTGTAACTGAAAGATGCTCAAAGAAAGAGACTAAATATTTCAAAAGAAAAGAAAGCAAAGATGGATAAAAGTAGTTTCAATTTTTTCAATAAGACTGCAAACATATCATAATCAAACCCAAAAATTCACCCCAAAACCAAATCCAAGGTCTGGGTAAGGAAAAAAAACATAAAAAATAAAAAAATTTACAATTTCTATAGTTTGTAGACTAACACAGTGTAGAAATCACTGATTTCCATAGGCCAGAAGTGGGTAGGGTGTGGAGTTTCCTCACTGGTATAAATAGGTAGGGTGTAGAAATCCTTGGTCACCGCACTGTCCCCCAAAGCAGGGTGCGGAAATCAAACAAAAATGAAAAAAAATAAAAATTATGAAGGTTTTCCTGTGAACTTTAACAGTCAGAGAGTCAAACTAGATCTTCCAGTGATCCAAAAAATAGAAACCAAGCAATCAAAGAAAGAAATCAAGACAAACTACGAAAATATTATGTTCCCCAGTGGAGTCCCCAATTTTGTTATCGGATAAATTGGTAGATGCAAACATAAACTAATTTCCCTAGATCCACCTGGATCTAGGAAAAAAAAGACAGGACATGATGCTTTCCCTAAGTTATAATCATTGAATTTACTACCAAAGGAGGAATGGATAACATACCGTTATATATCGCTTTCTTATATCTTTGTTTTCCCTGCTTTGCTCCGACTCTCTTGTGAGATCAGATCTGTAATGACACAAACCAACCAAAGTGAAAGAAGCAATTGTATATTCAATGACAACCTATGCATATGATGAAAGAGTTATGAAATGAAATAAATACTATTCTATGGTAAATAAGCATGCCACTGTATTATATTAAATAATAGGAAGAGAGATTAGAACTAGATGCCTTGATGTCGTAAGGTTCCTCCCGATAATTCCTTTCTTCCCACACACTTCTTGGTCCAATGGATTCTGATATTGTGGATCTGATAGCTACTCACAATCTATCTTGACAAAGAAAAGATTAAAGCCAACATAAATTTCCCAAGCTCCATCCAACTCAATCAATCTAACTTTCTCCAGGAGAGCTCCTCTCCTTTTATAAGATGAAGAGGATAAGGTGAGGAGGTTAGGATGATCCCACTAAATCATGAAAGCGAGTAAGATCCAAACCATTCAGAGGCCACCTCACCATAGAAGCTTCTCCATGTAGAAGCATCGAGAAAATGCTCATTTTTCCCATGTATGAAGGTCGTCGCACTGTAGCTTTAATGCAGCCTACAGAAACTCTACAACCTAGCTATACTGCAACCTACGGAAATCAGGTATTTCCACACCCTACATATAGAGCAACCTGTGGAAATCCTCCAAAATAGGCTTTTTATAGAGGAAAACACCACTTATTCTCTCAGGGAAAGTTCTTCTCTCTTCTTTCTTCAGTAATTCACTGACGCTTCTGAAGGCAACATATAGGTTTACATCATTAACATTCATAAGGGGGGCGAAAATAATGTGTAACACCTAGTGACTTGGCCTTCTACTAGTCCTCATCGATTAAATGAGTATTTTTCTTATATGGAGAAGTGGGCATAGGATCGGTATTGGTTGAGAGTTTGTTCGTTGGGATACTGATTTCTGGCTTCCCCATTCCTTCTTCTTGTTCTCTTGCATCCATGTCATTCTTAGAGATGTCATCATGAGGTTGTATTTCCCCTGATGGTTTTGTTTCCAGTAGATTGAGAAATACAATGTCAAGAGTGTTCCTATCTTCCATATCGCCTTCTCAGAGATTTTAGATTAAATCATCAGAGCCTAGAGTAGATGTCTCCCTTGGTTATTTCTCTAGTGTGATTAGCACCGGGGTTATGTGTGAAGATCGTCATCGTATATGGTGATTAAATCTATGAGGATGGTAGGAATATGGAGATTAAATATATGAGGATGGTAGGAATACCCATCTATGGTGATTAAATATATGGTGATTAAATCTATGAGGATGGTAGGAATACCCATCCTTCTTGATTCCTTCTCTTTCCTTTACTGAGTTTTAGTTGTCACCGATGATGTTTCCTGAGATGATATGGGGCTAGTGTTTTCTTGGGCAATAGTCTCTTCTGGTGGAACTGTTTTTGAGACATTTAGTTCTTCCTCTTGGTTATTTGTATTGACAGGGGTAATTCTCAAGGGTCTAAAAAAAGGGTTAAGTGGGGGACCTTCCTCAATATTTTCATATCTCTCTCGTCTGGAGTACAAATCATTTTAGGTAATGATTGTGAAAATGGCCTCTAGGGAACTGATACTCAATATTACTCAATCCTTCTTGTTTTTCCTACATAGTGTCTTTAACCATATAAAACCCAATATGAAAATGATAAGGTATGAAGGAACTCTTCTTATCCTTCACCAGAGAAGAGTTATAGACATGTAGGAAGTTATGGTAACAAATCTCTCCCAATAGCATATTTTCTGGGACATGAGCAAGGAGTAGGTGTGGTGCACTAGTAGCCCTGAACAATCTGATGTAAGTGCTTGTTTCTTTGAAATACCAGTAGCCAAATTTGGATATCATATTTTTGGCTGTCATTGAAAGCCTCTAGAATTATTTTCTAAATATAATTAAGTGTATTCTGGATATAAAATCATCACATATCATGGAGTAAAACATTTTGTACCTATTCTCCCACAAAATGTTCAAATAAATGTGCACATGTAACTCATAAACACACGAGTTTAAATTCATACCTGCGAAAGCATTTCTTGCACAGATCACATCCAATAGGTAGGATTCCATGAAGAAGATTGATGTTTCTCCTTCTTTTGGTGTTTGGGCCTATAGGATGTTGGTACTCAACTATTTCGAAATAATGGATCCCTAATTGAAATTGTTCCTAGAGATCACTACGGTATATGCTAAGGGAATCCATGCTTCTGACAACTTTGAGTAGTCCTTTCGAGCAATCATTTTCTCCATACAATCAATTGATAAAGTCCATTAAATACATATATGGATCTCTAAGGTTTACCATGTTGTACCAGCCATTTTTCTTGTTTGTGAAATTTTTATCCTCTTTCCACCACGAGGCTACTAACCAACTGGTTTCATGAAGCTCATAAAACTTGACCACAAAATATGTATTCAATCTCTCCTCTGGGTCTCTGAGTTTGTAATATGTTTTTACCTCCATTGGAAGAAAAATAACAACACACTCACCCTCCTCATTTTTTATTGTTCACTTCACCATTTATGCATGGTCAAGTATACATCCTATGGTTTTGATGCAGGGAAAAATTGGAGTCCGACAAGCCACCCTGTGCAAAGATGATCGCTTGATATTCGGGAAAACTTGGTCATCCAATACCTTGACATCTGGGTTGTTGTGAGGTGTAAACTCTGAGTGACCTTCCATATTTATTTTATTATAAAGGTCACTCCAATGTGGGAGCATTTCCTTAGATCCAGTTCCTTCCTCTATGTCTTCGAACGCTAGAGTCTGGGTAAATTATTTCTTGGTTGAAGTCTGGATAACTGACTTCATTTTTGAAACAAATTCAAGATCCCTTAAGGTTTTCAATTTTGACACTTCGTCGATCTCTAGTTATTTCATTTTGGGTTTTCTTGGTGAGCGTTTGGTCATTGTCTTTTGCGGAGGAATTTTTCTAAAAAAAATGTTATAATGAGCTGCAAGCCAAGTTCGACAAGAGTTATTCGATCCAGTCATAAATGAAAACAAAAAAGACAATGTTGACCTATTCCTTTCAATAAATAACCTAGACTTATTGGTAATTGAAGTGATATAGTGTTCTCTAGCCTCCTTGATGCTCTCCCTCACTCCTTCATTTTCTTGGGAGATCAATGGTTTGCTAACGAAATACCATGCTTGGGAAAAAAATTGTGAATTTAAAACATACCTACCTTGTCACATTGAGTCTTAAATTCATGAGTACAAATGTGACCTTTACAATCGATAATATAATCCACACCATGCTTAGGATTAAATGTAACATAGAATGGAGGCACAAAAGCATGTTATTTCAGAGTTCATCGATGAATTTAAACTTTTGAATGTTGATCATTGCGCGACATCTTGGCTTGAGGTATCGGTTACGTGAAATTAGTATTTGATTAACAATTGAAGATCCTGTCCTACACTCAGCTAGAGGTGTCCCATCAAGTTACCTGGGCATTTCATATTTGAAAGGAGAAAGTATGATCGACATCAGGGATATGTGTGATAAACAATTCTCTCTTTCCTTGGTGGTCTTCGATTCTCTCTCGGGTGTGAAATCACACTATGGAAGAGTGAACGACTTGGATTAAGAAGGGTATTTAAATGGATGGCACAAATAATCCAACATCGCCGATGTCAATGGAGAAGGGTTCAATATAAACCCTATCATTCGATGTCCTAGCATCTGCAGGTAGTCAATGAGTGCATTGACATCGAGAGTTTTTCTTTGGCGTTGCTTCATTGGTATTCTTAGGAAAACGTTCTGATTCCAACCAAAATTGTCATACAATGCTGACATGGAAGTACATATATGACATGCTGACGTGGACATGTTGATGTAACACAGAGAATATCAAGCGATGACATGGGATATAACCGAGCAATATAGACCATCTATGTGGAAAAACACGTGATGGTTGATTTTACCTCTTTGGCATGATTTTTTTTTTTTGGCATCGGTGACTTTACTTAGACATATGTTTCTAGCTACCACACCATTTCTCCCTTTTTGTCGACGTCGATGATGTATCAGTGATCAATGATCGACAATTGTTGTTTTTTATGTTGGTAGTTTGTCTTTCATATTTCGTCAATACTGATGATACATAAGAAATTTTTAAATAAATGTTTCATAGACCAGAATCATCGATTGGTGCGTGGCTATTTTTTCTATAAAACAAATTTTAAGATGTGTGCACTTAGTCTTTATACCACATTTACTTATATAAAATTGTTACTCTATCAACAAAATTCAAACCAAAAAAAATGTGATTGATGATAAAACACAACAACAAAAAAATCCATCCATCCCAACAAAACTGACTCTATTCAGAAATGAAAAAGTGGTACCTAAAAGAAAATTTTCACAAAGTCTTTTAGGGTGTGTTGAGTGCTCAACACCTTTATAACCCTTATGACCCATAATGAGTATAAATCCATATAACCCTTAAGTCCTAAAAATTATAAGTTCTATCCCATGACTTATATAATGCATATCACTTATAATCACTATCACCACTAAAAAATATAACCCCTTAAACTCTATAATCCCTTATCAATATAATTATTAACCCATATAGTTTCCAATCCCTAAACATATAAACCCTAGTCCCTATAACCCATAAGGGATTTACCCCTAAACTCATTTTAACAATAACCTATATAACCATTATACCCTCAAACATTAGAATTTATTTAACCATTAAACCCTATAACAACTAATCCATATAGACTATAATTATTAACTACAATAGTTATAAACCCCTATGATGCAGGGGCATTGCCAGCAAAGCACAAGCGTAGAAGACAGTTGGGCATACAAGCACATATTTTGAAATATTTTGAATTTCAAATATCAATGTATTAATGTGATATATGACAAATATTTTTAGTTATGAATGTCTTTAATGACTGGAGACTGCACCATCGCATAAGATTGATGGGGGAATGTATTTTGTTTTATGAATCAGATCACAGTACAGATTTGGATCTTGCGTTCTTATCTGTCTAACTCGATATTTATTGCAATAATTGTTAAGTAGTTGATCACATTCAACTATGTTAAGATAGTGTAGAGTAGTTGGATATAAGTACTCAAGAGAGTGCCTTGGTATAACTTGTTGTATTATTTTCGAGAAGAGGCTGTTGAATATAGTGTGTAGAATTCCATTATAAGTTAAGAGCTGGGAGATACAGAGAAATGTTGTATGAATGTATGTAAGATTCAATTGGATGAATATAAAAGAGGTATATTGTCCCAAATGTGTGTTGATTATGTGTCTATATGAATGAATTGTAGGCCCTCTATTATTTTTCAATTCTCTTTTATTTCTTGTTCTTGAATCAATGACTGCATTTTCTTTGTTGAATGTATGAGTCACTGTGAGGAGTAGATAAGTTTCAATTGTTTCTTTTCATTGAGCGAGTGCAAGGTGTGCATAACATCTGCAAAGAGTGTGTGATCGAGTCTATTTTGACTCGAGAGATCAAAATATATAGTGAAACTTATATGTATGCAAGGAGTGTAATGATTTCCGCAAGGACTGTGCGATAGAGTTTTCAAGCTCAAACTCTTAGGAAGGATAGCATGATTTCATTCATGGGAGATATAAGCAGTTTCAGAATAGTCGAAAGGAGTGTGAAGCCATCCACAAGGAGGAGTTGAGTGGTGAGTGAAAATTCGTTGCAAGGTGTGCAAAGATTAATCTTTCGACTAAGTGTTGAAATAAGTGTTCAGAGGAACACGATAAAGTTAAATCTTAGGAGGGAGAGCGATGAAATTCTTCAAGGAGAGAAGTACTTGAAATCTTCATTGAAAGTCGATGGATGAGATTCCTTCTCAGAGGGATACAAATGATTCTATACCATCAGATTTGGTAAAGCAGTGAGGAGGATAGTTCTGGAGTGTTTTGATACTTCATAATTCGACAAGTTTGGCAACTTCATGAAAGTAGAGTTGTGAAGTCCAAAGGAACGATCCATTCTTGACCATTAGTCACAGGAGAGCATGTGGCAAAAGATTAAGGAGTTTGGGAATTGGAAGATCAGAGGTTTGCAGGTGGAAGGCCTGGAGTTTCATGAAGTATTAACCTTTGTGGGGCCGGCAAATCCAAGAAGGCGCGTGGTGAGAAATTTGGAAGTCAGAGATAAGCACTTTGGGAAAAGGTGAGAGAAGGATTCAGGATATCCCCAAAGTCCAAACTGCAAAGAGGTAAACCCACGGTCATAGTTTGGATCGAGATTAATTGCCGGATAATCCACAGTTGGTGTCATTTTTGTCATCGACGTTTCGAATCCGAATCGGGATTCATCATAGTTTGGATCATTTGCAGGAGAACTTCTGTGTGGGTAGAGTTGTTTCAGGTACCCGTGGGGACCCAAGGAGTTGCTCTGAATCCGTAATTCAAACAATCCAAGACTGGGAGGTCAAGTATCCCTTCAGAGGGAAGGGGGGTCTGCGTCACCCTAAAAATAATACAACATTAACACCTAACCCTAGACAATTACAAAAATTAAACCATAATTACTAATGAAATTAATCCTTATCATTCTAATCTCTAAATCCAATCACCCTAACCCTCACCTATTATCACTTCCAAAACCATCGGTACTTATAAACCTAATTCCTAGAAATCATATAACTACAAACCTCGATCACCTATAGCCCCAACCCATGTAAATTTTATAAATTG
>ML807695.1:59018-118101 GCA_009831015.1 Picea engelmannii | reverse complement strand
TAGGGTTTTCACTATAATATTATTGAATTTATTATTAAGGAAAGAAAAAGAGAAAGAAATGAAGAAACAATATTCTTTCTTCATTTCTTTATCTTTTTCCTTTCTTCTTTAAGATAGTTTTTACTTCTGATAATGAAGGAAAAATTTCCTTCAATCCTAGACCTCTTGATTGTTGTTGGAGAGTGTCAAAGATTGTAGCTATGCTTCAAATTTATATTGAATGATGCTTTGTCAAGCTAGAGGATTATAGTCTTAGTCTTTTATAGTCTGCATGGATGTATACAATTTATTCCATTGATTATTTTTTTAGCAGAGTGAGAAAACGCATGGTTTCCATAAAATTCAAATTGACTTACTATTTTCAAATGGGTTTCCCCTCCACCAATCAAATACCCTATATACACCAATGACAGCTAAGAAAACTCACATTTCTTAAGGCTATCCAATGACTTGATAGAAAAATGGGATCATGGAGCAATAAAATAAAACAAATGTTGAAATAAAACAAAGAATATACACAATACAATAGAGACATAGATATACTTGGTTCACCCAGTGTGGGCTACGTCCACCAGATAAATTTCTAGCTCCTTCCCTTCTTATTATCTAGTAAATGGAGGGATACAACCTACATCATACTTGTTGCAACTTCCTCTTCTTTCTCTCGTAGTCTCCTCTCTCATAATACAATATTCACTCACATACATAGATGCAATACAATTCCCTCATAAAAGATGGTTTCCTTCTAGGGAAAAAAACCCTAACATAACTTCTACCATCAGATCTACGACCTTATAATGAATTGTCCAGATTGACTATAAAATTATAATATTTTATAGGGTAGTTTTCCAAAAACATTATCTTTGGGGAAGCTTC
Organism: Picea engelmannii; assembly: GCA_009831015.1. Taxonomy (NCBI): domain Eukaryota; kingdom Viridiplantae; phylum Streptophyta; class Pinopsida; order Pinales; family Pinaceae; genus Picea; species Picea engelmannii. The sequence continues at coordinate 117,225 of ML807695.1, read as the reverse complement.
CCCCAAACCCTCACCGGGAGGGGGCTCCAAAATTTCTCATTTCTCCTCTCCCTGGACCTCAATGGTGAGAGATGTGGGGGGGAATCCCCCCACACACCCAACCATCATGTAATGGGGTCCAAACGTGGCTGAAACAAGACCTTTGAATTAGGAAACTAATCAGGTTCCACAACCAACACAACTGACGCTTTGTTAGAGTCTCGAACACCTGCATGAGATATAAAATATTATCTTTCTAGTTAGTGATATAAACTAATATGTCATCCAAATACATTATTACAAATGAATCTAAATAGGAATGCAATACATCATTTGTCTATCACTAAAATGTAGCCACTGCATTACATAAACCAAAAGGCATGAACATCCATCTATATCGGCTGATCTGTAAACTTTGATAGATATTCCACTAGAACAGTTCATCTCAATAGATCTTGTAATATTCTGAAATATTAGATTATGTAAATTAATACTTTCTTAAATCCTAAATTACATATTACTAGGTTATTGCTTGAAATTATGAAAATAACTAAAATATGAAAATGAAATAAATGAGCAAATGAACACACCATCCACACTAATGAACATAAGATATATCCTAGTAAAACCAATATAGGAGAAAACCCATCTAGAATTTAAGCCCTATTCTCTTCTCTATTTTGTTAAAATAAAAATACAAAGAAAGAGACACTCACAGTGGAGTTTCCTTTGACAATATGACCTATATGGATACTATATAATTTCTCTTTTGTTATTCTCTCAAAATACCACTCCTATATGCTTTTCTCAACTATAGAAAAAACAAAATGATAAATAATGGCCCCTTTCTCCTCCTAGCATCATGGTATTTAAATTATCCCAATATCCAATTAGGGTTAGGATTTTGACTTCCTCAACTCTTTAATTAGTGATAAGGTTTTAAAACTTATAGAATCTTCTTGAAATTCCACATTGTAGATTTTAACCTTGTAAAATAAACTATTTCAAGTGTATTCTTAACAAAAATAGAAAGGATACATTGACACACACACACACATATTACACAGACATTTTATCATGGAAACCCAAACCGGGGAAAACGAACAACCTGTTTAGAGATGCACCTCTAATATTTTATCCATCATATATATTCATTATTTAAAATACAACATATATAGGATCCAACGGCATCCAAAACCCCTAATACATTGACCCGTATTAGTCAACAACCATAATTCTTTAACTAAAATTAGAAAACCATCGAAAAAACCCATGGGTCGAAAAACCGCTAAAAAATAGATGCAAAACAACTGCCAAAATAAATCGAGGGAACCCTCATGCACCCAATGTAACACAAACACTACATTTGGTAATGAAAATAATATAATACATTCCCAACACATGCATGGATAGCACCACATGTGTGAGTAGTGAGGTCTAATGTGGCATGCACTCGTACTATGGTGGTCAACAAAGAAGGTCAACTTGCAATAGAAATATTTTTCTCATATGATCTCTAATTGAGGTGATCCTTGCATTGTTGGAAAGGGCTCAATGTGTATAATATTTTGTCTTTCTTATACAAATTTTTTGGAACAAAATAATTATGTTTGATGCCTCAAAACAACCCTAAAATATTTCAGATGGTTTGTGACCCAATTTTTCCAAACATGGATCTGTCATTAAAATGGTCCTACAAGCTTATTCCTACAATTGTTTTCACCCAAAAAGTATTGATATAGATGATAAATTGTATGATGATCCAATATAGATCACCAACTTGAAAAGGCATTTGCATTGGCCAAAAACGAAATAATATGTAACTTGGTATATTAGAGGATGCATATTGTTTCCCAGTAAGCCTCGTAATATAAGGAATGGTTTATATTGTCCCTAAAATGTAGTCTCATGATCCTTGGAAATCATTTCCATTGAATTTGTGGATGGTTTTTAAAAAACTAAGAAGGAACATGTCTATATGTTTTTGGTATTTGATAGGTTCAAGAAGATATCCATTCTTATTCCTTGTAAAAAAAGCATCAAAGCACGAGAAGAAACAAACATGTTCTTTGAATAATTCTAGGTGCACTTTGGGAAACCAAGGAGCATCATTTTAGATAGGGATACCATATTTCTTAGTGTCTTTGGAGCACACTTTGGGAAAATATGAACACCATTTTGAAGACATCTATGACATTCCATCCATAGATATATGTGTAGAGAGAAGTAGTCAATAGGACATTGGTTCATCTTTTGAGGGATTATAATCAAAAGAATCCAAAGACCTAGGATGGAAATATGATTTATATTCAACACTCTTGTAATATAGAAGTCCATACTTCTACTACTAAGTCCCATCTCAAAATTTTCTTTGTATATGTTCCACCTTCTCCCTTCAAAATTGTATAGAGACAGTAAGGAGGAGTGAGGAAAGATGTCATAAGATAATAATTAAAAGTAGATAAATTTGTTGAAAAAATTAGGAATAACCATTTGAAAGTACAAGGGACATTTAATAATTCAGAAGAAAGGTACAAGGACTAACATGATCAATATAGAACTTAGAAGACATGTTGGAGACACAGTTTGGTTGAAACTAAATAGAGAAAGGCTACAGGGTCTTGGTAAGAATATCAAGGATCTATGGTGTGGCATTTTTTAGGTATATGAGAAGGTGGGTGATAATTCCTATGCAGTTAGTCTGCCCCCATATATGCGCATTTACTTAGTAGTGAATGTAGAAAATATGAAAATATATGACACTTCCATGTTGAATTATGAAACCAAAGAGCAGGTCCTACCTACCATATAAATGCACTAGAATCTCGGGAAGAGTTGAGAGCAGAAGTCTCGAACCACCAGACAGTGGCAACGTGACCTTTGGAAGACCAGGTTGAAAGGAAAAATCCTAGGAAACGTAAATTGGTACTCCATGGAAAAGGTAAGAAAATTTTCCTCATGTCATTTAGTAAAACCTTTTGGGGACCAAAAACATCCCTAAATAGGCTGGTATGATAAATAATGGATCAATATATAATTTTTCATCTATAATGGTACTTTGTAAGTGGAAACATTGGAGGAATTGGAATGCAGGACCCATTTAGTGGTAGGTCCCCATTTGGAAATTTGGAGTCTAAAACCTTTTGGATCCATTTTGAGGCACCAGTCGACACTTTTTGGGGTCAATCATTTGTAAGAATATCTTCCAAAACCTTAATATTTTTCAACGCACTAAGACCTTTCCAACAGTGTGAAAATAACCTCAATCAAATATCATATGTGGAAGTTATTCCTTCCACAAGTTGACCTACCTTGTTGACCACCATGGTACTAAATGGATGTTGCTTCAACCCCCATTACTCACGCATTTTGGGCTAGCCATGTGTGGACTTTAAAAATGATTCTAGAAAATAAAAAACGTAACACTAATTGAGGGTTGAGGGATGAAAAAACCATAACCCTAGATGACTATCAAGCTATTTTAAATACTGGGATTCCAAGAAGGGATGGGAGTTCCATTCTTTTAGTATTGTCTTATTCCATAGTTGAGTAGAATATATATGAGTGGGATTTGAGAGAATAAAAGAGGAGGAAGAATATTTTGTAGCAACAATTTATGCCACAAAGTTAAATAAAATGCATAGTGATCTCCCCTTTCTTTATATTTACATTTTCATAATTAAAGAAAAGAGAGTAGACCATAGGCCTCATATTCTAACTTGGTTTTCTCCCGTATAGGGTTTCCAATGCTACTTTTTATGTTCATTTGTGTGGATGGTGTATTCGATTTTGTTATAGCATCAATTTCCACCACATATGCATCGATGACATGCTTTTCCTTTCCATTTCCTACTTGCAAATATTAATCCCCCTTTCCTCCTATAGATTCTTCAAAAATGATTATTGTTGGACATGTATGTGCCCTGACGGTTATGCAAGGTGTGTCGATATGAGTGTTTTCCCTTAAAAAGTCGTGTAAATCTTAATTTTTCTTAAAGAATTTAATTTCATGTATTTTTGGGTGGGGTTCATGAGTTTTCCCAGTTTATGACTTCCTATTGGTCATACACAATCGTTTGTAACCACTACAACCACTTGGAGAAGGTATAAAATGAGCCTAAGGCTAGAGGAGAAAAATGAATCAATATTTGGAGCAAGATAATGTTGTCAATTTGTCACCCCATTTGCAAAAAATTATTCCCTTACTCTAGATTCATTTTCTCAAACCTCAAATCCCCTGTTTCCAACCTTCCATTGCTATCTATATCTGGTCAAGGAGAATCCCATTTGTTTTCTTTGAGCCAACACTAGCATTAGAGTCAGAGGTGATACCTATATTCATTATCTTGGGTGGAGGAATTTGGATCCAAGTTATGGAGAAATGTCACCAACAAATGTAGGGTAACAGTCCTATTTTTGTCATTAATTTAATGACAAGAACTCTTTTCTATCCAATTCTAAGTTGTTATTAAAAGAATGTTTCATTTAATTTACAAGAATTTAGAATACTAATTGGTTTTAAATGTTATTTTCTTTAAATTTAGTTATTCAGATAACAACCTCCTTCTTGCAGCATCTTTCTCTCTGTGTGTGTAGGAAATCAAAGAAAGGATTGTAGTTTCGAAGGAAAGATTCAACAATGGAACAACAACAAACATAGGATATAAGGTAAGTCTTCATTTATCTTTGCAAGGATAAGTTGGTTAGTTATTTTATGCTTAACTAATTTATGGGATTGAGTTTTATTTTCAAAGAGCCTCGCTCTATTGTGGATTTAACCCATATCCTTAGGGGAATTTCCCTATAATAGAACTAATGACCATACTGGAGACAATCGAACTAATGACCATACTGGGGACAATCATCTTTGTGGGTTAGTTTTAGGTGCTTGCATTTGTTTTTCCCATTTTTCTAGATTTTTTTTTTACTTAGTAGTTTAAAGTTTTTTAGTCTTATTTATACCTTTTAAATCCTCGTGGCTTTTTATTTCAGCCCTTTCTAGAAGTTTTACCATTATATTCATTCTTTATTATGCATACATTCACGTGCATACACACTTTTTCTTTTATACAGTCCTGTACATGTGTGTTCTTCCTTATATAAAACAATGTACATCTCATGAGTGCGAGCTTTTAACTCTTCTCAACCTTTCTGGGGTGTTTTTCTTGGTTCTCTGACATATTCTTGGCTCCTGTGACTCTCTCTCTCTCCTTTTGTCAGTTACAGAGATCAAATAAGTTAGATGTTATTTCATAGAAAAGAAAGAAAAAATTAGTTTATTTACTTTGTGCTTCAAGCTTATTTGGGTAGTTTGAAGGTTCTTTTATTGATTTTTTATATTTATATTTGTTCTATTAACCCTCCTCACAGTATGAATTAGGCTGGTTTATTCCTTTCTATCTATCTACTCTACTCATACTTGTTTTTCATTGAAAAAAGGAAAATTAGACTATTTTTTGTTTTTTGTTTTCTTTAAGAAATGAGAAAAATAAAAAAGAAGATTTATTTGTTGTTTCCCTTGTTTATCGTTGAAAAAAAAGGTTCTTTCTAAAAATATTTTGTTTTCTTTCATGCATTTATTTCAAAGAGCATTCTTACATTGTTGAAAATTTTTGTTTTTCCTCAGTTTTGGTCATAGTTTCATTTGAAAAGGAAAATTTAATTTTGTTCATTTTGGACATTTGCATTGCATTCAAAGAAATATCATGTTGAATTATGCATTTTCATCTAAAATTAAAATATCGCATTTCTTGTTTGCATGGAAAAGGATTGCATTACATTTAAAAGTTAAAGAGTTTGAATTTAGAAGAGTTCCTTATCACCATTTTCCATTGAAGAATAAGTTTGTTTTTCTTAACAATAGTGTTCTTAAGCTATTTACATTTCTACAAATTATCAAAACATCAATAAGTTTCACATCCATAACCTATTAAAATTAACGCATAATCTAAAAGTGACTAGACTCTTTTTTGTAGGGTATACAAGTTAATTCAGGTTTAGGGCCTTGAATTAAGATTGGAGAGATATCTCTCCAAGGTAGTTGAACACACATAGGAGTCTAAGTTATGGAGAGAAAAATCCAATTTTCTTATAGGTATAGTTGGGAGCCTCCTCTAACAAAGGATTTAAAAATGATATCGCGTGAGGAATATTTGAGGATATCACCCCTCCGAGACTTCACCAAGTGTAATTTAAATATCATGTACATGGGTTTCATTTATGCATACACCTCGCTATGAGGTATTTCTTTCGGAACTTTGAGTGTTATTACTCTACCCACATTTTCGTTACCAACTGTCTAATGTACCCCTAGGACACTGGCTACAAGTTGGTATTGATAATTGTTTTTTCTAGGTATGTTATATGTGAGTGTGGGGGGTTCTCGTGGTACCTCTAGTAGATGTTGCATCACACTATCAGTACCCCTAGAAGGTTCCCTACGAAGAGAATATTACTTGCACCGAGTAGGGGTGGTAATTAGAGGTCCGAGGGGTGGTAATTAGAGGTTGGGGTAACTACTTCTCAATCCTTTTTTCTTCAGTCGCGTGACTTAATCAACCTATGTCGTTGTTTCTACTACAATCTGAAGACCTAATCCACCTGAGTTTGGTATTGAAGAGGTAGCTTGTATGCATTGTTTCCTTAGGAAAATTTTGTAGTTGTGTTCTCTTTGTGCGTACTCGGATTTAGCGAGTTAGTTAGTAGCTACTTTGAATTGTTGATTTAAAGTGGCTAACCAATTGTCTCGTTGGTCTCAAAGGATTCAAGGCCTTTCACAAATAAGAGTAAATTATCCACCACTTTATCTGAGGTGTCAACTATACCAATGTGGTGATTTTGTACTGACTGGTCATGTTGATCTTTTCAATATTGAGGCTGTAGAATAGAAATATTTTGAAACAGAGGTTATGTGAATCTCAAATCATGAATCCAAAGGATTCATTAGACCTTGAAACTCTTCATTAACTAGAGTAGATGATCCAGATTCAGTGCATCTTCCGACCTTTGAGTTGGGTGGAACTGATAACCATCCTCTTCGATGGGATTTTATGGAAAACACTTTGACTGTGTTAGGGTCTAGTGGCCCTTCAACCCTCACTTAGGATATAGTTGGGGGAGGGATTTTACCCCCTCACTCTTCCACCCATATGACTCATGTGAATCAAGCCATGATAGATGCATCGATTAGTATCTACATGCCATTGATTATCGATTCCACTCATCGTTCAAGTGTCACTCATTTGTCATCATTGGTTTCTAATGATTTTACGTTTTGAATTTCGTCGATAGGATGCACAATGTTCACACTAGTTCTCATCCAATCACTGAGAACCATAAATTTTTGGTAGACAGTTCTTCAACTCCCTTGAAATGTTTTCCTTGGTGTGGGGGGGAGATCCCTCCATTGTTCCTTTCACTCAAAAGTGGGTCTTTTCCATATTTTGGGCCTAATCTCTGTAATTCATGGAGTGGTCCCATGGGTGGAGGATATCAAATTCCTTCAACATCGAACCCTTTCACTTTGTATGGTGGTTTCAGAAGCAATCCCTTCCCTTCATCAGGGATATTAGTAGGGGGAAACCCCTTCCAGAGTCAACAGAATCATGTGCAAGGGTATTTCCCTTCTCAAGGGATGTCGTGTTGGAGTTACTTCATACACACCTAGGATTTGTTTTTCCTAATGTTTTTCCTCGTTTATTAATCATTATTCAGTCTTCTATATTTTAGGAAGAATATTCCTCTAGGGAGAATATTCTCTTCAATTTTCACTTCAGTTTGATTAGTTGAGTGGAGTCTAGATGCTACAATGGGATTATCTCCATTCAACATTGGGATCATCACCAGCTAATGTGCATTGTCCTTCGTATCATCACTAGACTAGTGAATTACCCATGATTCCTTGATCTCCTCCTCACTTAAATATGTTTCAGTCGGTCAACTGAAGACTGATAGACTAGTTAGCTCATCTAGGTGGAAGTTCACTCGCGTAATTTTCTGAGAGGCTAGACTAGGTGGCAGTTTACTCCCGTAACTACTAGTGTGTGTCCATGTCACTCTATACCACCACTATGGTGCACTGGATTCTCCTATAGTGTGCATTGGTGGATTTATACAAAGTATTTCATGTGTAAATTATCAATTATTCATTCAGTTAATGAGAATTCTTCCATTCTTTCTCTCTTGCTTCTTCTTTTTCAATTTATCTTTGCAAATGTGTGTGTTATTTTCTAGCTAGATTTATTATGCACAAGTTCAACACATTTACATGGAATCAGAGCTAATGGACTGCTAAGAAAAAGACACACCAAATTATTTTTGCAGGTACAGAAGATTAAAGACAGTGAGAAAATGGAATTCCCAAAAGAATTCATTCTTACACCTTACAATTAATTTACATGGAAGGAGAGGATAATCATGCATATTAGAAGTAGAGGATTATATAGGTTAACCATGAACATAGAGACAGAACTGACATCATCCATAGAAAAATCCAAGTATCTAAACTGAATGGATGAAGCATTCAGAACAATTTGTAGTCTCATTTCTTCCGATCTCCTTTTTCACATATCTTCCTGTAAAACCCTCAATGAATCCTGGAACATCATGGAAGGGCTCTTTGGAAAATAAGATGAAATGAGGGGATACATGCTTGAGGTGGAATTTGTCACATTGGATCCAAAAAGCTTCGACAATATCCAAGATTTCTTTACAAAATATAAGGATTTACTGTTGCAACTCAAGGCTTGTAGGGTTGATAAATCTAAGGAGGAGAAGTAAATGGTTCTCACCATTATATCGAAACTTGGTCTTGAATTCTTAGTGTTTTTATCCACATTTATTTCAGTTAGATTCACCTCTGGAGCCACCTGGAAGACGCCTTCTCTTGAGCAATTTATACAATCTCTGACACAAGAGAATACCAAGCTTATCAACATGGGAAATATCAAAGGCCCAAAGGCACATGCACGTACTGTGAAAGATGGTAGCGTTCATCAATATCATAAGTATAAATAGAAAGGAAAAAGTAAATCTCATGCAAATATAAAGAAGGAAGGGTAATCAAAACAGTTCAACGATGCCTCCGGATCCAAAGGTGAAAAAGGAAGAAAATGAGTGAAATGCACATAATACCAAAAAGGATTCCATCCAGAATCTGCATGTTTGCATAAATAGATATATATAATGACCCAAATACTTCAACAAAACAACCTTGGATATCACGTCCTCAAGGGTGCCAAGAGGAAGAAGCCAAAAGATCAAAATTCCAAGGAAGGCAATTCTAGCCATGCTTTGATTGCCATCAACTCTTCTCACGATGATTGGATCATAGATTTAGGAGAATCACATCACATGGGTGCCATAAAAGTACTCTATTCTTCATTAGATGAATGAAAATATCCTCCTATTTTTAGGGGGGACAACTCTCCAGTTGAGGTCACCAGCAAAAGACGGATTGATCTCACAAACGAAAGCTTCAAGAATGTTTTTCACATTCCCAAACTTTCTGTCAACCTTCTCTCTGTATATCAGATGGAAAATTATGGCACTAGAAATAAACTCATATTCACACCTGATGCATTGGACATCTATGATATGAAAACCAATTCCAGGGTTTCTACCAGTGAGGTAAATCATCAATCTAGGCTTTACATTTTTTTTGAATTTATTGAACCAAATTATGCTTTACTTCTTACCCATGCTAGTGAAAGTAGTAGGATATGGCATGAAAGTTTCAGGCATTTAAATTTCAGATATATGCAACAGTTTAGCAAGCAAGGATTGGTTGATGGTCTACCATACATCCATTTCTCCAAAGGAATTTGTGAGGGATGTGTTCTTGGAAAACACCCTCAAGATAAATTTGACAAAGGAAAGACTCAGATAGCTTCCTCTCCTTTAGATATGATCCATAGTGAAATATTCTAAGTTGTAAATGTAGGAAAACCCTTCCAGTTCTGATGTTGGACTTTCGTCAAACAACTCGCATGTTTCTGGGATTATGGTTGTAGGTGAAAATTTGATTGGACAGCAATATAATTCTTGGTTTCTCTGGCTGTTTCGTGGTTTTATAACCCCTTATATCTCCCCAATGAGGTCGTAGTAATTATATTTTAATATAGAACCAAACCCACAAAATTAAAATGAAAAATGTTTACAACTGAGATAGCAATTTAACCAAACAACGATTGCTCTTTATTGAATAATATTGTTGGACATATTATAGTCAAATCAAGGAAGGAATACCTCTCAATCATGAAGAAAACGTTGTTGTAGGAAGTTAAGGAGACCCACACCATCACACATCCATAAAAAGGTACCCAAACTGTCCACGCTTTTGATATAAGAGAGAGATCCCTGCGTTTTAGTATTTAGCTGAGGAAATGGCAGCCTCCCCACACAAATATGCCCTTCTGTCATGCAAGGAACAGTCAGCCAAGGAGAAAAAGATCAACAAAAACCTCCCTTATTCCTCCCATACAACACCACAACCAACACGCTGCTACAGGAAGGAGACAACTCGGCCAGCAGAGAAGATGAACACATAGCCTCCAAAGGGATTGTCCAGCCACCAAAGGAACTCGGCCAACAGGGATGTCCACTCCTGTACACGCCCAGCCAAGTCACATGACTTTGAGGAGGTAATATTCGGCCACCCAAAGCCACACATAGCAGAGAAAGAAGAGGTGCGCCCAACAAGGAGAAAAATGCCCAATTTGTCCACACGTGCCACAGAAAACTTCTCCTCTTCTCCCAACTGATAATGAAATCTTTCTCAGATGAATCTCTTTGAATCTCAATGCCAATTACCTGCAAATGAAAAGCCTGAATGGCTTCTCCAATTCCACGGCTTGGGTAGATAGTTTCACTGCCGAATCCAAGATTCCAGGGCTAGGGCAGATAGTTTCACTGTCGAATCTGAGGTGCCGAATGGGTTTCCAGTTGAAACCCTCGTTTTCTCACCAAGCTCTTCTCCCAACTTCAATTTTTAAAAATGAATAGTCGATAATACCTTTTCTCCTTCAATCGTCCTTTTATTCCTTCACTTGTCCTTTTCTCTGTTAAAATATTCATTTAATTATTAATTGGAGAGAAATACCCTCAAAGAGGGGTTTAATAATAATAAACTCACTTTCCCTAAGTTTTCACTTTATAATTCGAAAGTGACTTTACCAGTATCGTTTCCCTAGCTCATCTGTCTAATGGTTTACAAAAAACTGTGTAAACCACCATGGTATTCCAACTACCTAGGAAAAATGGGACATTACATTCCTCCCTGCCCAAATTTGCTTGTCCTCAAGCAACTTCAAACCTGAAAACTGCAACACCTGTTTGTTTTCCCAAGTAGCATCCTCCACAGGTAGACCCTGCCATTTTACCAAGTACTCCCTGGCTGCCTTATCATGGAATTTCCACCCTCGAACTTGAAGGATCTCTTCGGGGCTTGTGGCCCCCTTCCCTTCATCATCCCAATGGGGTGACTCCTATGAAACAACCTCCTCAAAAGTTCCCTCTATCATGTACCTATCCCCATACATCTTCCGCTAACTCTGGGCCACCCTCAGGTTCTCCTTTAGCGCTCTCAGGGTGTCCTGGTTGTCCTGTAACCAACCTCGAACCTGAGGAACTCTACAATCGCCACATGCTATGTCTACAAAAATCAATACCCCATATCCATATAGCACCCGAAGAGGGGTCATACCGACAGACATGTGAAAGGTGGTGGGATAACAATACTCCCCGATATGTAACCATATCACCCACGCACTCTGCTTTCTTGCGATGAAGTTCCGCAAATACACTTCCGCCCAAGTGTTCCCAAACTCAATTTGTCCGCCGATCGGTGGGTGGTAACTAGTACTCAAGGTCAGCTTGGTACATACCAACCTAGAAAACACCTGCCAGAAACTTCCCGTGAATTTGTCGTCCCTGCCACTGACGATGGCTTTAGGTCACCCATGTAAACGGAACATCTCCCTAAAAGATAACTCGATCACCTGCACTATTGAGTAGTCTAAAGGAATGGTGGAGAAGTGGGAAAGCTTGGTGGGCCGGTCCACCGTGACATAGATACAATCCTTCCCTTGCATCTTCAGTAACCTGGTGGTGAAATCCTTTGGGATGCCTTCCCACCCCTGATCGTGAAAAGGCTTTAATGATCCGGCGGAATGTGTGTGCTCCCCCTCATTCCCCTGGCGAACTCCACACTCCTGAAGAAACTCCCCTAACTCATCTCTATAGGCCCTGGGGTTCCTATATGGAGTGTTTATCATTGCTCCAATACCCTCCTCCAACTCACTGATGTACTCGAATCCCCTATCGGGAGTCCTACCTGGAGGTACATTACCAAAGACATTATGCTCTCAAAACACCCGAAACAGGTCATGTATCCCTCTCGAACAATTGGGATCCCTGCCCTTGGACCTCTATACTAAAATATGAAACTCCGCAACCCATGCAATATCATCATGTCTCATCACTGCCTCCATCTTCTTCGCGGTTACGACCTTAGGAGGATACGTATTCATGCCCCACAAAACCACTCTCTTGCCATCCTGACCCTGGAACTCCATCTCCATAGTCTGGTAGTTAGTGGAGTACCTCCCTAGGGAGTATAGCAACTAAACCCCAAGCACCACATTGGTGTCAAGTATCTTTACCACGTAGAAGTCATCAGTGAGCATGTAGTTTCCCAGGTTCAATGTCATCTGTGGAATGTACCTGGTGCAGTCTAGTGTGTTCTCCCCCGGTATGACCACTGATAAAACCTCAAAAGACTCAGAGGCAATTCTCTTTCGTTCCACTAACAAAGAGTCTATAAAATTGTGGGATGCCCCACCATTGACCAAAACTGTCACTCGATGTCCCTGCACTCCTCCCCTCATCCTGAAGGTGTGAAATCTGGGTATGTCAGAGAGTGATGTTATAACCCCTCGTGTTTCCATCGATGCCTGCTCTGCCTCCTCTATCCGTGAATCCTCCCTCTGTCCATGTTCCTCTTCTTCCTCATCATCCCCACTATTAGAAAACACTTCTATGTAGTGCGCCTTGGCCTTGCCTACACACCTGTGACCTAGTACCCATGGTTCCTGGCAACTGAAGTACAACTTTCTCCTCCTTAGATCCTGCCTGGTAGTATCATCCATCCTGTTCCTGCCTGTCCATTCCCTCTGTGGCTGTCCTACCCAGTCCCTCTATTGATGTCCTATACCATCCCTCTGTGGTGGTGTCCTGTCATCGAACTTCGTAGGGAAGTCCGGCCTCGGGGTGAACTTGGTCTTGGGTATGGACTTCTGTAAGTCTCTCACCCTGCCAACTGCATCCTGTAGCGTAGTAGGCTTGTAAGCCTTCACCCATCCTCGAAGTGGCTCAGCAAGCCCCTCTGTGAACAACATCACCAAACGAGCCTCAAAGATATCAGTGACCATCACTGATATCCTCTGAAAATTTGATATATATGCATCTGTCGACCCCGTCTGTTTCAACTGTGCCAAGTCTCTAAAAGACATCTCTGGATCTTGTCTGTCAAATCGGTGCACCAGTCTACCTGTAAACTCTGCATAGGTGACAATGTGGGTATGACCCAGAGTGGTCATCCCGTGGTACCACCAGTCATGTGCCTCACCCTCCAAGTGTAATGTAGCCAACTTAATGGAATCTGTCTTTGCCATGGGGTTCAGCTGGAAGTAGGTGTCGAGCTTCTGCACCCAAGATCATCCAGTGCACTTCGATGTCCCGCCAAAATATGGTAAAGTGATCTTGCCCACTGTGCGCTGTAACTCATAGCTCTGTGTGGGACCCCTATTGAAGAATCTCAGCCCGTTTCTCCCTTTGAAGCTACAAAATTCGACAAAATTCATAGCTTCTCTCAGATATGGATCCATGGCCTTATACTCTTGGAAATAAGCTACTAACGGCTCGTTCTACTCTACCTGCCCTCCTGTACATGTCTCTTTTGGTCCTAAGAACTTAGGCATGGTAGATTTAGGAATCTCGTTGTAGTCATGAGGGTGGTTCTAGGGGACGGTCCTAGAAGTGATCACCTCCATATGGGGTCTGTGTGTGTTTCCCCCTTCTTCCATCTTCCCTCTCTTGTTTCTCTCCCCCTTGTCTTCACTGTGCTTTCTCCCTAGAGCATAACCTATTATTCTGCCCATGAACTCTCAGGTCTCTCTCTATCCCTCTGCAATATCCTGTAAGACTTCCATAAGCCCTCTGAACAAACCATCCTCTCTGTCCTCCGGAAGATTTGCATTTTTCCCTGGAGTACCCTCCATCTCTTCTTCTCTGCCCTCTACGCTTATGTACCTCCTGCGCCTATAAGTGATGTTTTGCAGCCCCTTCTCAGACATCAATGTCACCCACATCTGGCCAAGAACATGCTCTGATACCACTGAAATATTCTAAGTTGTAAATGTAGGAAAACCCTTCCAGTTCTAATGTTGGACTTTCGTCAAACAATTCGCATGTTTCTGGGATTATCGTTGTAGGTGAAAATTTGATTGGACAACAATATAATTCTTGGTTTTGCTAGCTATTTCGTGTTTTTCTAACCCCTTATAGCTCCCCAATGAGGTGGCAGTGATTATATTTTAATATAGAACCAAACCCACAAAATTAAAATGAAAAACGTTCACAACTGAGATAGTAATTTAACCAAACAACAATTGCTCTTTATTGAATAATATTGTTCGACTTATTACAGTCAAATCAAGGAAGGAATACCTCTCAATCATGAAGAAAACGTTGTTTTAGGAATTTAAGGAGACCCACACCATCACACAGCCATAAAAGGTACCCAAACTATCCACGCTTTTGATATAAGAGAGAAATCCCTGCGTTTTAGTATTCATCTAAGGAAATGGAAGCCTCCCCACACAAACACGCCATTTTTTCATGCAAGGAATAGTCATCCAAGGAGAAAAAGATCAGAAATGACCTCCCTTATTCCTCCCACACAGCACCATAACCAACACGCTGCTACGGGAAGGAGACAACTCGGCCAACAGAGAAGATGAACACGTATCCTCCAAAGGGATTGTCCAACCACCAAAGGAACTCGGCCAGCAGGGATGTCCACTCATGTACATGCCCAGCCAAGTCACACGACTTTGAGGAGGTAAGATTCGGCCACCCAAAGCCACACGTAGCAGAGAAAGAAGAGGTGCACCTAGAAAGGAGAAAAACACCCAATTTGTCCACACGTGCCACAAAAAACTTCTCCTCTTCTCCCAACTGATAATGAAATTTTTCTCAGATGAATCTCTTTGAATCTCAATGCCAATTACCTACAAATGAAAAGCCTGAATGGCTTCTCCAATTCCACGGCTTGGGAATATGGTTTCATTATTGAATCCAAGATTCCACGGCTAGGGCAGATAGTTTCACTGCCAAATCCGAGGTGCCGAATGGGTTTCCAGCTGAAACCCTCGTTTGCTCACTGAGCTCTTCTCCCAACTTCAATTTTTAAAAATGAATAGTCGATAATTCCTTTTCCCCTTCAATCGTCCTTTTATTCCTTCACTTGTCCTTTTCTCCGTTAAAATATTCATTTAATTATTAATTGGAGATAAATACCCTCAAAGAGGGGTTTAATGATAATAAACTCACTTTTCCTAAGTTTTCACTTTATAATTCGAAAGTGACTTTACCAGTATCGTTTCCCTAGCTCATTTGTCTAATGGTTTACGGGAAACTATGTAAACCACCATGGTATTCTAACTGCCTAGGAAAAATGGGACATTACACATAGTGACCTCATGGGACCTTTTCCACATCCATAAATCAAGAAAGAAAGGTACATGCTCATTTTTGTTGATGATTTCTCACGCTTCACATGGATTTTCTTTCTCAGGAAAAAATTAGAGGTCTTTCAACACCTCAAATATTTCAAAGTCCTAGTTGAGACACAGTCAGGAAAGAAAATCAAAATCCTTTGAACTAATAATAGGGGAAAGTATGTGAACCAAGAGATCCAAAATATTTTTCATGAGGTAGGGATTTAGTTGTAGCACACAGTTCCCCATACTCTGCAACAAAATGGAGTTGTTGAGTGGAAAAACAGATCTATAAAAGAGATGGCATCTTGCATGGTACATGCAAATTCACTTCCATAGAGATTATGGGAAAAAACACTTAATTGTGCAACCTGCATCCAAAAAATATCTCCCCATAGATCTGTCAAGGATAAGACCCCCTACGAGGCTTGGAACGACCTCAAAACAGAAGTGACCCACTTTCACATTTTTGGTTCACCTACATGGACTTGGATTCCCTTTGAAAAGAGGAAGGCACTTGATCCACATAGAACATAGAGTATTTTTGTTGGATACCCCAATGGTGTGAAGGGATATAGACTCATTGATCTTTCCTTGGACCGGATCATCATTGAGCATATTGTCCAATTCAAGGAAAGTGTCTCGCATGTACCTCAACAGCCACATGCAGACACCTTTGTTCTTTCACATGTCAGAGATGATGAACATGCACATGCTCACTCTTCTTCAGATAAGAGTTCTGATTCAGAGGATTCAGGTGATCTAGAATCTCAAGGATGATTTTAGGGGCGAAATTTTGCTCATGGGAGAAATTAAGGGGCCTCCCAATTTTTATTGGGTGAATTTTTTGTATCGTAGTGGTTTTTTCAAACTTTAATTCTTTTCCCCTAATTTATTTTAAAATAAAAACCATATAGAGGGTTAGAAATAGAAAACAGGACCGTGGAGCAATAAAATAAAAAAAATGCGGAAACAAAACAAAGAAGATACACAACACAATAGAGACACAGATTTACGTGGTTCACCCAGTGTGGGCTACGTCCACCAGAGAAATTGTCAAGTCCTTCCTTTATTATTATCCAGCATATGAAGGGATACAACCTACAACAAACCCGATGTAACTTCCTCTTCTTTCTCTCACAGTCTCCTATCTCAGAATACAATATTCTCCATCATCCATAGCCGTAATACATTTCCCTCATAAAAGAGAGTTGCCTTCTAGGGAAAAAAACCCTAACATAATCTCTATCGTTAGATCTACGACCTTATAATGAATGGTCCATATTTACAATGAAATTACAATATACATTTACAAGGCAATTTTTCCTTCGGGGGCCCGCTTGCCCCCAGTCGGGGGGATAGCGCCCCCGGACCCCACAGAGGGGGTACCCCCCCTCTGTACTCCCCCGCGTGGAAGAGTGTACATACTTCTGGGGTGTAAATACTTCATGGGGTATAAACACGGCTCAAATAAAAGACGTCTAAATCAAGAAGATAATCAGGCTCCACAACCAACAGTTAGCCCAAGTTTCTATGAGGGAGAGAGAAAAAAATATGTATTTAGCCCATCAAATTTGGAGTTTCAATCTTGCATTCGCCCAATTTATAGAATTATGAGAATTTTTGGTAACAAATTTTACCTCCCATTGGTTTTAATCAAGGTTTATGATTTAATTCGCTCCAATTTTGTGGTATGAGAAACTTTAATGTTTTGTTTGCTCGATTTCCAAAGAACAAGGGGATTTCTGGGAGCAATTTGGCCCTCCCATTTGGTATAAATCACATGTGATTTCTTGATGGAGGGCATTCATATGAGGTTATTGTCAAGGTAGAGAAAAAACACGAGTCTTGAATCTTTGATAGCGTTTGGATATCCTTCTTTGTTCAATTCATTAAGAAATTCGGCCAAATTCGTAACTTTAATTGTTTATGTGATTTTTGTTGGAGCCTATCCTTGCTTTCTGGAATATTTTGGTCTTCAGATTACTGATTTTTCTTTGCCAGAAAAATAAAATGAATGCTTGGAACAATTTTAGAATATCCTGCATACCTATAGGTCAAGGTTTTCTCTCTTGTATGTTGTAGTATATTAAAAATTTGGCTTATGAAACAAAATTGTTGGGGCTCTCCTCTTTTCTCCATTTGTTAGTTTCTTGACCCATGGGAGTATTTCGAGACTCCTTGATTTTGGACCTATTATATGGTATACCAAACAAACCTTAGGTGGATTCCCCATTACCTTAATAAAGAGTTGTCGGTAAGTAGGATTAGAAGGATCCCATTCGTATCCTATTGTTACACATATTAGTTCTATACAAATCCTATATCGAGTAGTAGAGGTGTCCAATGGCTTGTCATGCCTTGGATTTTGTTGTTTTATCATGGTATAGTTATAACTTATGTGGGGTTTTCTATTTGAAGATTTATGTTCTTTAATAAGAGTTTTCTCCTTCGATTAGATGTTGGTTTGGTTGTGTTATCCCCCACATTTAGGGATAACTAGGAGACCATGTCTTTAGGCCCACAGGTCCTAGACATGGAATACCAAGAGCCAGATCGAC
Source organism: Picea engelmannii (assembly GCA_009831015.1). Classification (NCBI taxonomy): domain Eukaryota; kingdom Viridiplantae; phylum Streptophyta; class Pinopsida; order Pinales; family Pinaceae; genus Picea; species Picea engelmannii. Next base: position 98,909 of record ML807695.1, on the reverse strand, counting down.
TTTAGCATGGCCCTGGAGAGCCCATCTTTTCTCCCTTTCAACGCCTCTACCTTGCCAGCAGTAGAAGCATCCATCACCATCGGCTTGGTATTGTGTCAGAGATGGTTCTTGCTTCATGAGGTAATGAGACCGTGTATCATGGTATGTGTCACTTTGATCATCAAAACCCTTGAATATGTGCATTTAATTCCTTTGTTTCTAACAAATGCTTGGATCTTATACTTTCCTGCTTGACCATGTCTGGGGAGATTGATAGGATGCCCTAATAATCCTATGTCTGTGGGTTCTGGTTTGCCACTAGGGGGATTTCTAAAAAGCCATAGTCTTCTCCCATTGTAGCACCACTTTTTCATCTTTATTCTCGCTCACCTATCCCATTACACTTTTTTGGGCACTGGGTCGACCTATCATTTGAGGATTGCACCTTACTGATGCAGAAGCATCTCTCCACATCAACCAGCCACGCCAGCGAATTCAAATTGCGTATTTAAGAGAGGCGCAGTCCTCATTTAAATTTGAATTGAATGTAATTTAATGTTGTAGGCTGGTGAGCCATGAAAGTCGTGCCTTTGTGTAGGCTGTAGTGAAGATCGGCTTTAATGCTAGATCGGTTAAGATCTAGATCCAGGCGCTGGACTAGACAGCCATTGAATGTAATTTATTAGAGTAGGTGAACCTGGAGGGAAGCACTAAGAGCCCCTCAGGTAAAAGAGATTGAGAGATCTCATTTTGTAGTAGAGTGGTTGGAAAAGAGAAGAGAAGAGAAGAGCCAGAGAGAGCTCAAGAACACCTTTGTAAAATACAGGCATTTTTCCATTGTTAATATAACAGAGCAGTTTTTCCTGCATTTTCTATGTTGAATGGATGTCTGTGTGTGTTCTCTATATATGTTGTGAATGTTTGTGTGTTGATGCATTCAACAGGAGTTCGTTTGATTTCAGGTTGAATGTCTTTGAGGCTTCACGCCAGGAGGGTGTGACAAAACGTTGAGGGTTCTGAGAGCCGTGCAGAGAGAATGCACTTCTGAACTCTGCGGAGTTAGACAAAGACGTGTTGAGGCACAGGACTGAGATCAAAAACTCAGGAGGAAGACCTTTGAGGTTACTGAATACCTCAGGAGGCAAGGTTGTGTAGCTTAAACATAGTTGTAGACAGAACTTTGCTATAAGTTCTGTGGAGCTCTGCCAAGTGGGCATTGAGCAGGTGCAAGAAGTGCACAGAGGAAGGACTCTGTTGTGAATTCGAGGAAGACCAGAATCACTGTGGATTCTGTAAGAGCTCTGCAAAGTGGGCATCGAGCATATGCACAGTGGTGCTGAAGAAGAACTCAGTTGAGAGTTTGAAGACAGAAGACAGAATCTCTGAGGAGTTCTGTAGAGCTCTGCCAAGTGGGCATTGAGCAGGTGAAAAGGGTGCACAGAGGGAACCCACAACTATTGAACGTAGTGTGGAGAAGAGACTCCGCCAGGAGGGCATCGAGGAAGTGTGCAGATAGGCACAAGAAGAAGAGAACTCCTTGGAGTTCTATAAGAGAGGAAGAATCCACTGAAGGATCTTCCCTAGGTTGTTGAATACTCAGGAGGCTCAACAAGGAGGTTGTTTGAGAAAACAGAGAGCCAGGAAGGCATTTTATTCTCCATTTGAGGGAGAAGAAAGGTAAAATCCCCAAGGGGTCTGAGTGTTCGAAGAAGCTCAGGATAGACAACACGCTGTGTGCACGAGGAGACTTTGCAAGGAGTGCAGGAGTCGAAAGGACCCTTGAGGTGTGCAGAGGTTAAGCCTCAAGAGAAGCGCAGGGAAGGAAGACAGGTCTGAGCCATTAGATTTGGTGCAAGGTCGCCGATAGCCGTCAGATCTGCAGAAGTTGCGAGGGAGATAAGCCTCGTGAACAAGAAGAGAAGTCCCGACACGAGGAGTTATCATCGGGATATCACCCATCGGGAGATCGGAGTTCTCAAGGTCGTGAGAATTGGGACATTGAAAATCTCGAAATCCCGACATAATCGGGACCGTCCATTTGGAAGGATGCGTGGCAACCATCAGTGCCACCAGGAAAATCCCGCCTGGAAGGCCACCTATCGGCATATCGGGAATCACGATATTGGAGATCCTGGGAGCAAAGGGTTTGTGCATTGCAGAATCATGAAATGCAATTTTCCGATAAGGCATCATAGAATGTGGGCCACACAGGAGTCAGCGAGGAGGACAGGTGGCAAACTTTCGCAACGGTTGAAAGGACCGTTGACAAGTCAACGGCCGTGAACCATCAGAGGATCGGGGATTGGAGAATCGTGAGTCCAAAGGGCGTATGCACATTGACATCGAAAACCCCGAAACCTTGATGGGAGGCTACACAGTTGTGGTCATATGGTAAGTGGTCACGTGGACCATAGTATAGCCAAGAGGGGCTAGAGCTGACAAGGAAGGCGCGTCGGGATTCGAAGGATCACGAGTCCTTTGGACATGCGCATTGTGGTATTGAAAACCCCAAAGAGTGGGGAACAACTGTCAATGCATCGGAGCTGAGGGAGGCGTCATAGTGGAAGCCAGTTGTCAGTGTAACGGAGCGTCGGGATTTTAACGATCAGGAATCCCGCGGGGGTATGCATTTAGCCATAGAAAACCCTGAAACCCCGACGAGGAGTAAGGTAGTGGTTACGGGGTGATGGTCATGTGGACCAGGGGCTGAGCCAGGAGGGCTAGCCAGTGTAAGCGCGTCGGGAGTCAGAGGATCGCGGATCCATAGAACGACTGCACAGCGACATTGAAAAGTCTGAAAACCCGATGGAAGGTTGACAAGAGTGTGGTCACAGGGATAGTGGTCCCGTGGACTAGGGCCTAGCCAGGGGGGTCTAGCGCATAAAGGAGCATATCGCAAATCGGGAAATCAGGAATCCCGGGGACAAGGAGTCCATACCCTACGATATTGCGATAGGGAAAACCCCGATGAGAGCTTCGACTGCGGTCATGGGGACTGGTCACGTTGGCCAGGGATTAGCTAGGAGGGCTGAGGCATATTGGGGATCAACATATCGTGAATCCTAAGGATGTGCGCGCTTTGACATTGCAAACGTCGAAACTCCGATAGGAGTAGCCTCGAGAGGAGGTAAGGCCACGGTCACAGAGGCAGTGGTCATATTGTGGGATATTAGCTAGGAGGGCTAGCTCATAGAGAAAGAGCTCATCGGCAATCGGGGATTGGAGAGGTGAAAAATATCTCGACATCAGGAAGCTCGAAACCCCGAAGCCCGATAATAGTTTCGTGTGGGGAAATTGTTCACGGCTAAGTACAGGAGACCGTGAGGAAAAGGAAAAGGTCCTGTGGACTGGGTCGGGTTTTAGTAGAGGATTCCGGCAGGGGATCAAAAGAACCACTTCGGCTTAGAAGAAAGGAGATTTTGATGGATCCTAAGATCAAGAGAGCGCGAAGGTGTGGTTCGCGATTGTTATCGCCTGCATCAAGTGGTATCAGAGCTTGTTCTTGTCTGTATATTTCAGGCGAGAGAGGTAAGAGGAGATAAGAGAGCACTCTGATACACACATCAAGTGGTATCAGAGAGGGAACTTCATCCGTATGTTTCAGGTGAAGCGAGAAGAAAGCAGGAGGAAGACAGAGTTGCTGAGGACTCTGTGATGATTGTTTGCAGGTAGGTAGCAGTCGAGAAGACAGTCAGGGAGACTATGAGAGGATTGTAAGATGAAGCTGGACACACTCAAGATGCAGAGTGACAGCAGCAGATTTTCTAGGAAGCCAAGCAAAGGCAGCAACAGGGCTACTGAAGGCCATAGGTATGCTGGGAGAAGAGAGCTATGGAGCCAAGAAGATATAGATGAAGAGCTCGTAGATATAAAGAGAGAATTAGCGAGGCTCGAATTGAAGCTGTGGCAAGATAAGAAGATGGTTCAGGTATGCGAACCAGAAATTGGAGAAATTCTCAGTGAAGAGAATGGATTGGGATCATCTGGAGATCTCAAACACTACCAGGAGGGAAGAGAAGAAGAAATTCCAGATTTCCAGGAGGGAAACAAGTTGAGATCAGTTGAGGATCTCGAAGACTGTCATGAGGACAGCCAGGGAAATTCACATTTCCAGTTGGGCAATGAAAGGAGATCATTGCGGGATCTCGAAGACTGCCAGGAGGGCATCGGAAGCATCCCATATTGCCAGGTGGGAAGGGATGAGCAGATGAGACTATATGTGGGTCTCATAAACTCAGAAGTGAGTTGGAATCATCTAGAGGAGCTGACAGAGCAAGTGATCTCAAAGGTGAATCTGGATCAGCAAGTGTAGTTGATAGGGTTGAAAGATTAGGATGATATTTTAATGATTGGGGGAATTGGGATATTCCTACCATGTGCCCAAGAGGAGGCAGAAATTTGTGTTGCAGACGGTGCAACAGCAAAAGGACAGTCACAGCTGACGATGACTGTCAAGGAGGAATTGGAGCAGACTTTGGAAGTTGCCCAAGCAGAAGAGGATGATGAGCATTCTGAGGAATGGCTCAATGACTCCAACCAGCGAGCTAAGAGCGTTGTAGCATTGGAGCTGACAGCAGAGGAAGCCAAGGAACAGGCAGGCAGATTTATCACTCCATGGGAGATGGAGCTGGAGATGCTGGAGGGTTGGTTGAACAATCCAGAACCAACAAGAAAACTGGCACAATTTGAGCTGTCAGAGAAGAGAATGACTGAGCAGCAGGTCAGTCAAGAAGAGACTGAAGAGCTGAAGTCTGCAGCAGAGTGGCAACTTGAGGCCATATATGAATATGAAGATGAAGATGAAGATGAAGAAGATGGCATGGGAGATCATAGCGATCTGCCCAATTGCAGAAAATTTTTGCAGCTGAGGAGACTGCAACAACAGAGCCAGCCATTGGAGCAGCTAGATGCAGTGATCAGGGAGATCATGGAGTTGATGTTGAGATCAGCAGAGACTACCAGCAAGTAGAGGTTGAGCAGAAAGGAAATAGCAGCAGTGCAGCAGAAGCAACAGCAGCAGTAGGATGGAGCGGATGGACAGCTCCACAAATTCGGTTGGGATCCAGGAGGATTCCAAAAGCTACAGGGGAATCGCATGAGCAGGAGCTCATGATTTTGCAGCTGAGGAGTATGATGCAGGAGCATCTCTCCACGTCAGCCAGCCATCCACGCCAGCGAATTCAAATTGCGTATTTAAGAGAGGCACAGTCCTCATGTAAATTTGAATTGAATGTAATTTAATGTTGTAGGATGGTGAGCCATGAAAGCCGTGCCTTTGTGCAGGTTGTAGTTAAGATAGACTTTAATGATAGATCGGTTGAGATCTAGATCCAGGCGCTGGACTAGACAGCCATTGAATGTAATTTATTAGAGTAGGTGAACCTGGAGGGAAGCGTTAAGAGCCCCTCAGGTAAAAGAGATTGAGAGATCTCATTTTGTAGTAGAGTGGTTGGAAAAGAGAAGAGAAGAGAAGAGCCAGAGAGAGCTCGAGAACACCTTTGTAAAATACAGGCATTTTTCCATTGTTAATATAACAGAGCAGATTTTCCTGCATTTTCTATGTTGAATGGATGTCTGTGTGTGTTCTCTATGTATGCTATGAATGTATGTGTATTGATGCATTCTACAGGAGTTCGTTTGATTTCAGGTTGAATGTCTTTGAGGCTTCACGCCAGGAGGGTGTGACAGAACGTTGCGGGTTCTAAGAGCCGTGCACAGAGGATGCACTTCTGAACTCTGCGGAGTCAAACAAAGACGTGCTGAGGCACAGGACTGAGATCAACAACTCAGGAGGAAGACCTTTGAGTTTACTGAACACCTCAGGAGGCAAGGCTGTGTAGCTGAAACACAGTTGCAGACAAAACTTTGTTGTAATTTCTGTGGAGCTCTGCCAAGTGGGGATTGAGCAGGTGCAAGAAGTGCACAGAGGAAGGACTCTGTTGTGAGTTTGAGGAAGACTAGAAACACTAAGGATTCTGTAAGAGCTCTTCCAAGTGGGCATCGAGCATATGCACAGTGGTGCTAAAGAAGAACTCTGCTAAGAGTTTGAAGACAGAAGACAGAATCTCTGAGGAGTTATGTAGAGCTCTGCCAAGTGGGCATTGAGCAGGTGCAAAGGCTGCACAAAGGGAACCCACAACTATTGAACGTAGTGTGGAGAAGAGACTCCGCTAGGAGGGAGTTGAGGAAGTGTGCAGATAGGCACAAGAAGAAGAGAACTCCTTGGAGTTCTAGAAGAGAGGAAGAATCCACTGAAGGATCTTCCCTGGGTTGCTGAATACTCAGGAGGCTCAACAAGGAGGTTGTTTGAGAAAACAGAGAGCCAAGAAGGCATTTTATTCTCCATTTGAGGGAGAAGAAAGGTAAAATCCCCAAGGGGTCTGAGTGTTCAAAGAAGCTCAGGATAGACAACATGCTGTGTGCACGAGGAGACTCTGCAAGGAGTGCAGGAGTTGAAAGGACCCTTGAGGTGCGTGGAGGTTAAGCCTCAGGAGAAGCGTAGGGAAGGAAGACAGGTCTGAGCCGTTAGATTTAGTGCAGGGTCACTGACAACCGTCATATCTGCAGAATATGCGAGGGGGATAAGCCTCGTGAACAAGAAGAGAAGTTCCGACATGAGGAGTTATCATCAGGATATCATCCATCAGGAGATCGGAGTTCTCAAGGTCGTGAGAATCGGGACATTGAAAGTCTCGAAATCCTGACATAATCGAGACCATCCATTTGGAAGGACACGTGGAAACCATCAGTTCCACCGAGAAAAGCCCGACAGGAAGGCCACCTATCGGCATATTGGGAATTGGGATATCGGAGATCCTGGGAGCAAAGGGTTTGTGCATTGTAGAATCGCGAAACGCGATTTCCCGATAAGGCATCGGAACTCATGGGCCACACAGGAGTCAGCGAGGAGGACAGGTGGCAGACTTTCATAATGGTTGAAAGGACCATTGACAAGTCAACGGTCGTGAACCATCGGAGGATCAGGGATCGGAGAATCGCGAGTCCAAAGGGCATATGCACATTGACATCGAAAACCCTGAAACCCCGATGGGAGGCTACACGGTTGTGGTCATAGGGTAAGTGGTCACGTGGACCATAGTATAGCCAGGAGGGGCTAGAGCTGACAAGGAAGGCGCATCGGGATTCGAAGGATCACGAGTCCTGTGTACATGCAAATCGTGGTATTGAAAACCCTGATGAGTGGGGAACAGTTGTCAGCACATCAGAGCTGAGGGAGGCATCATAGTGGAAGCCAATTGTTAGTGTAACGGAGTGTCGAGATTTTGACGATCGGGAATCCCGCGGGGGTATGCATTTACGCATCGAAAACCCCGAAACCCTAACGAGGGGTAAGGTAGTAGTTACGGGGTGATGATAATGTGGACCAGGGGATGAGCCAGGAGGGCTAGCTAGTGTAAAATCACGTTGGGAGTCGGAGGATCGCGGATCCAGAGAACGACTGCACAGCGACATCAAAAAGTCCGAAAACACGACGGAAGGTTGACAAGAGTGTGGTCACAGGGATAGTGGTCTCGTAGACCAGGGCCTAGCCAGGGGGGGCTAGGGCATAAAGGAGCATATCGCAAATCGGGAAATCATGAATCCCGGGGACAAGGAGTCCATACCCTATGATATTGCGATAGGGAAAACCCCGATGAGAGCTTTGACTGAGGTCACGGGGACTGGTCACATTGGTCAGGGATTAACCAGGAGGGTTGAGGCATATCGGGGATCGACATATCGTGAATCCTAAGGACGTGCACGCTTTGACATTGCAAATGTCGAAACTCCGATAGGAGTAGCCTCGAGAGGAGGTGAGGCCACGGTCACAGAGGCAGTGGTCATATGGTGGGAGATTAGCTAGGAGGGCTAGCTCATAGAGAAAGAGCTCATTGGCAATCGGGGATTGGAGAGGTGAAAATAATCTCGACATCAGGAAGCTCGAAACCCCGAAGCCCGATAACAGTTTCCTGTGGGGAAATTGTTCATGGCTAAGTACAGAAGACTGTGAGGAAAAGGAAAAGGACCTGTGGACTGGGTCGGGTTTTAGCAGAGGATTCCGGCAGGGGATCAAAAGAGCTGCTTCGACTAAGAAGAAAGGAGATTTTGATCGATCCTGAGAGCAGGAGAGCGTGAAGGTGTGGTTCGTGATTGTTATCTCCTGCGTCACTTACCTAGTGGGAAGAAGGGGCTAAAGTCCCAGAAGGTAAAAGAAAGATGGAAAAATATAAAAGCCTTAGAATAAAACCTCGAGATGCTTCGCCCAGGGATCCCTGAGAAAGCAATAAAAGGATTCTCAACAAGAAACAAGAGGGACCCATAAAATAATAAAACAAGACCCAGTTAGAGGATAGGGGGTCTCATCATGAGACAACCTATTAGTTCCATGGGTACCTAGCAGTATGACATTACCACCAGCTAGTTACCATGCCAGGGTAGTGACCCTTGGTTGCATGGCTAAGGGAAAGGGGATCTCATCACGAGCCAACCTTCTCATTTCTGTGAAAGTACTTGTGGGTAACACTATCATCACTGGTCACCATGCTAGGGCAGTGCCCCCTGATTAGCCTCTTGAAGAAAAAGCAATAAAGAATAAAATAATGAAGAATAAAGAATAAAAGGCATGAATGGGCTTGGAAAAAATTGCATCCAGGACCTATGTGCAACTCGCCTTATACAAAGGCACCCATAAGTAAAGATTTGCATCCTCTGCTCTCATTGCACCCACTTGCCTAGGCATCCCTTATCCACATCACCCACTTGCATGGCTCAGATGAGGTCTCTTCTAGAAACTTTCCTCTTCCAGTGGACACTAGCCCAATAGGACACCCTATCACTTTCTCCAAACTTGTATTGCAGGCTTGTATAATGTCCTTAAGATTTTAAATAGGGTAATAAGGGTTTTATGAACATGTTTAATAATATTGATGATGATATGTGATTGAAATTGATATGATCCATGTGACTTATGAGCCCATGGAGGATGTAGCTATTGATGTGTAGGATCATGCCCGCTGGACAGGTACCATGTTGGACCGGTACACATGGGAAGATGATCAGTTCGGACCTCCATGGAGCTAAAGATCCCACCAGATGGATGTCGGGACCCCATTAGGGGGAAGAGATAAGACATAGATGGTCATAGGCTTTGCACCAGAGAAGAGGGGGACGTTCCACCAGAGGCACCCTAACAAAGCTTGACCTAGGGGGTTGTGCCTTCTCCATTGGAACATTGACCCTGGAAGGCCCAGGACGTCACCCATGATGATCATGATGTCATCCAACCTTATTGACATCTTGGGAGACATATTTGGCAGTGTTGGCACGTGTGGCAGTTTGGAAAAGCCCAAGGAGGGCTAACGTTTTTCTCCAGGATGTTGTGTTTGCCCTAGAAGGGGCTAACGTCACCGTTAAAGGGGCATGACATCTCTATTTATCTTGATTAGGTTTTAATTTAAGAATTTAATGTAAAACAATATGATTTTTAGTATTTTGGCCTTGTCGACCTTTTTATGACCTAAAATGTAAAATTAGGTCATTGTACTGTATAAATTGAGGGTTTTCCCCTTCATTTTTTCAGCATCTCTCACTCACTCATTAGTGAGGTCTGAAATTTGCAACATACTTGAGGTTCTTGGCTGAAATTGTGAGGCACACTTGTTGAAGGAAGGCATTTTTGGATTTCTATTGGCATTTTTGGCATTTCTCTTGATGGAAGGTGTTACAACTAGGGTTTTCTATGTTATTTCTTGGTGAAATGTAAGTAAATTTCTGCAAAAAATCTTTATTGAATGGTTTTAATGTTATTTCTTGCATATATAGTTATGATTTTCTGAATAAATCCTAGGTGACAAGAACACATTGTAGGTCCTTGTCTCATGTCCCCATCAAGATTTTGAGCCATTTATTGAAGAGAGATAGATCCTTGCCTTAGCAACACTCTTTTCTTCCTCTTCCAAGATAGCCATTTTTCTTATTGGGATAAGAAGGAGAAGATGCATTAAGGCCTAGTTCCCCTACACCTTGATGAGTCATTTTTCTAGGGTTTGATGGTAAAGCCTTGTCATAGCAACACATTGTCTGCAAAACCTCTTGTCTTAGTTTTATGCCACTTTCTTAGTTTGTTGTTTTTTCCATTGACCACTAAGGTCTGAGTTCCCCTACACCAAAGTGAGCCTCTCTCCCCTAGGGTTTTGTCCTTGAGGCCTTTCCATATAAACACTTCAAGGCTTGACCCTCCCATCCTTAGTCTTACTATCTTCCTTGATCCTTCAACCTCTGTGTCATCCTTTTGACTCCATTAACCCTAAGAATGCACTGATCTAAGACCTAACATGTGAGAACTATGATAAAAAACAACTCTTAATACTTTTAACAAAACCCTAACTATTCTAACCCTGGCCTAGACTAACCCTACTAACTCATTTGTTGTCGTCATCCTTTTCTATTATCATCATTGTACAGCTATCGTTTTACTTATGGCAATTGAATGGTTGTTAAAAGGCATTACATGAATGAAGTGTTAATTGTTACATTGAATTCCATACTCTTTCAGCATTTATTGAAGAAGTGATATTGTACATCATTGTTATTACATAAACATTGACTTCATCAATATTTATTTCTCAATTGCTTATATAACAGATAGTAATTGATTATATGAAGTACTAACCAAGCAAGTAGGCTTGCATATATTTCTTGTTTCTTTGTCTCGGGCAGGTGCATCTCCTTTTGGTTATACTTTCTCTTTATTGGTTGTTTAGTCAGACTATCTACTCGGTGGTGACTTGTGAGGGGGAATTTACCTTTTATCTTACAATCCTTTTCCTTCTCAAAACCCCAAGTCACCAGGAACATCTCCCCTGGTTCATACCTCCCTAAACAGAAAGAACCTTTCTATCGAGGTGACATTGGGTGGGATTGGTTCACGTTACGACAATTTTCGCCTTCATATATATCTTTTATCCTTACTACAAATTGTGTGATAATAGGTTAAAATGGTCTTTTGATTACCATGTCATGAACTCTTAGCCTCTTTCAATGGTTTTGTTTATTTGATCCTGGAGTCAATCTTCTCATTATTATGGTCTTAATTATTTTGATTAATGGATAATTTGTTATTGTGCTAATGGAAATACATTGTTTTTATCTTGTGTGTTCCATGTCCTAATGTAGAAAGTGTGGCATACTGATCCCAAAAGAGAAGGATCCATATATAGGGTTGAACTCTATAATGTCCTATCATTGGGAAAAAATTAGACCATATAATTCATTTTTCTTTCTAGTGATATCGATCAATTGTGATTAATCCTTTATCATCTTCTTACGTTGATGTATAATCATTTATGATATTATGTTGATTTATAATCCTTTATGATCTTATGTTGATGTATAGATCAATAGTATGACTAATCACTTCAATGGGTGCGGTGCTTTATTAGTCATGAATAAATACAACATGTTTAGCATATGAAGTTTGAAACTGCTCTAGCTTCACTTGACCAAAATTCAACTTATTGGACAATGACCATATTTGCTTGACTATTTCACTGGTAGGAGAATTGAAATTTCTAAATGAGGCATCCACAAAATGAACAATAGAAGCATATTCTCCTTTCATTTTGACAAAAAAATTGACTTTATTTGGTAACTTTTTAGTATTTGAAGCAAGACGGATTTGCATGATAAAATGGGTTCCTGGAAGATTTTTCAATCTTTGACTGATAGAAATATCTGCATTTGAATCTCCAAATTCAGATTATGTTTCTATATCATTATGTATGTCAATTTCCATGAACTCCCCTTGTTTGACATCATGGAAAGTGGATAGCCAAGATAGTCTTTGTAATATAGAGATGTGCAACCCACTTAAGAAATTTGATGTTTGTTGTAATAAGGTTTATTGATGATGATATATGTTATACACACAAATAGTAATTGTTCATGAAAATTTGTGAGCATTCCACTCACTATATTTTTCATGCAATATGGCCAAGCAATACTAGCTATCACATGGATTTTCTAACAAGTTTAGAGTGCATTCAAAGGAAAGGAAAGAACTAATAATGGAGGTTTGAGATGAAGGGGAAAGTATGAGATTATTGAGGGAAAATGAAGAAAATATTAAACACCCAACTATGCTACAAACCCAATGCAATCCATACAAACATAGTACACTAAGAAAACAAGCTTATATTCATAAAATTGAGCCTACCTATTTTGCATTGGATTGTGGCTACATTGTATTTGACTTTGATGAACTAATTGATTTTCCATCACTTGCTTTGAATCCATTTATTGGAACTGATGTTTGACCACAAGAGGATAATTTGTTTTATTGAAATTGGCCCAACAAAATCACCTTAGATCAAAGCACATGAAGGTTTCTTCGAAATGGACAAAATGAGGATGATGCTGGGGAAAATTCGAATGAAATATCTTCATGTGAAATATCGACCATTGGATCACAAAGGAGGGATACTATTATATCTTAGTTTCCCAAGAAAAACATAGCCAACTAGTATCTTAGGAAAGATGGTACACACCATTCACTTAATTTTTATGCATCTGCAATAGTTTAACTTATTGCATGGGTTATAATAGCTTACATTTGTTCCAAGATAACCCTCCTATGCCTTATGATCATGTACCAATTGCCTTGAATTTTCACCCATTCAACCACACAGAATGAAAAAGCTAATTCTTATCCTAAGGTTAAGACCAATATTGGTTTCCCTTAATTTGAATCTCCAGACTCAGACTCTGTTTCTATATCATTATGTATGTCAATAGCCATGAAATCCCCTTGTTTGACATCATGGAAAGTGGATAGCCAAGATACTCTTTGTAATATAGAAACATGTAGCCCACTTTACCAGTCAAATCGTTAGGCGGAGGGGGGTCCCTTGTCCCACAAACAAGGGGGTCTCATACACCAATTTGGTGTGTTGGCTTGGCCATGACCTTAAAAATAGATTCATATAGCCTGAGTGGGCCTAATGGTTAAGAACATGTGTTTCCTCTTAAGAGGTCACAGGTTCAAATCCAGAGGGGGGTGGGGTATGTATACCTTCGTAGACTTTACCTGTCAAATCGTTGAGCAAAGGGGGGTCCCTTGTCCCATAAACAAGGGGGTCTCATACACTAATTTGGTGTGCTGGCTTGACCGTGACCTTAAAAATAGATTATTATTATTATTATAAAATTTGTTTTGTTTGTTGTAATAAGGTTTATTGGTGATGATATATGCTATACACACAAATAACAACTGTTCGTGCAAATTTGTGAGCATTCCACTCACTATATTTTTCATGCAATATGGCCAAAAAGACTAGTTATTGCATGGATTCACTAACAAGTCTATGTTAGACAACTGAGAGGGGGGGGTGAATTAGTTGTTACTATTCTTAAACAATTATGCTTATTTTAAACTCTTTACACAACATTTAATGATAGTCACAATAATGCAGGGAAGTAAGCAATATAACATTCAACATCAGTCACACATATGAGATACATAGAGACAAATATCTCTTGAGGAAACCCATAAAGGGTAAAAACCTCTTATTCTTTATATGATAAGTAATCTTTACATTCTTTAAATTATCATACATATGAGCACCAACTCATAATGAGGCTACAACCTCTGTTTTTCAAGCTTCTACTTGCTGAAAGCACCAACACTCTGGATTCTCTAGCACCAACTAGAAGGAAGCACCAACTCCCTAGTTTTTCTAGCACCAACTAGAAGGAAGCACCAACTCCCTGGTTTCTCTAGAACCAACTAGAAGGAAGATACAAATCCCTGTGTTCAAGGACCCACTTGAACCTCTAAGGACAGCAGTCCTCCCTAGCACCTCCCTACCACCCTGAAATATAAATCTTTGTTACTAAAACTTATTACAACGATATAAAGTTCTTCGATGGCTTACCAGTCTCATCACTGTTCTGATACATTGTGATGCTCTATTTTCATCACTGTCTTTTGCACACTCCTCTTACTCTTTATGTCCTTATGCCATTTATGCTTTGTGTGCCATCTCCCTTATATGCACCATTCCTCTTCTATTCATTTCAGCTGTTGCACTCTGCCTCCTTCTAGATGCCTGAATCACTCTCAACAACAACAACCTCATCTATTCTTTGTATTGTGTACGTATAGCCTCTGTGCACCTTGTGCATGCAACATGATAAATGCATTTTCATGCTCACACAATGCCAATGTCCTCCACATAGGGGCCTCGAATGCCACTCCACACTTCCACAGCCTCACTCCTCCGAGCATCAACCGTTGCACTCTGTTCTGCATGTTCTGCACATTTCGAGTGCTCTGCCCAATCATCATAGTAACTCTTTAGCTTCTCTGGCGGTTCAACCCATGTGTCCAACATCATTGGGTGTTATGTTGAGATTCCTCATCCTCTCTGGTAGTCGAGACTCTTCGTCTTCTCTGGCATAGTCGAGCTCATCGTCTCTGTTGCAGTTGTAGGCTTCAACACTCTTCCATCTGTCAATCGCCTCTAAGAATAGTCTTCAATCACTGGAATATGCCTTGAGACTCTTCATCTTCTCTGGAAATCACACTGAGGCCTCTTCAAGTCCTTTTGCAGAAACCATCAGTTGTTTCTAGCAGTTACATTGTGAAGTGCAACAGTAGCCCTCCGATCATATTCAAAATCACCTGCACCATTGGATTGACTCCATAGGGTCTTGCGTTTATTTCGCCATTTCGCACTTCAGCATTTCGTGATTCCCGTGGTGAAGATTTCGTTATACTCCATGTCCCAATCCCTGAAACTCCGAAATTGAGCTTGGTTGCACTAGCTCCTTCCTCCATCTTCCGTCGATGTGACCAATCACTATGACCACAGGTTGAGCCAAAACGTGTTTCGCATTTAGGCATTTCGGCAATCCTGTTGTGAGGCATATTGACTCTCCAAGTCACGATCTCTGAAACTCCGAAAAAAGGAGCTTAGCTGGACTAGCTTCGATCATTTTGGCATTTCTCATTTCGACATTTTGTGATTTCGCATGTCGTGAATTCCTGTTGCAAGGCATCTTGACTCTCCAAGTTGTGATCTTCGATATATCCTCCATGTCACAATTCCACATTTCGACACTTCTCGATTTCGCATATCGTGAGTTCGAGGGGTTAGGGAACCCCATTCCTTTGACTTTCCAACCAGCGAAATGACGATCTTTCGCCACGTGTCCTATGGACCCAACGGTCCAGATATTTTCATGATTTCGACACTTCATGGGCCTTCGTCATGTCTGATCAGTGGTCCAAATCAATCCTCGATCCAACAGCTAGGATTATTTCTCAATTTCTCATATCGCGACTTCAAAGGTTAAAGTTCCTTTGTTCTTTGATTTCCCAGTCTGCGAAATCCTGGTATCTGAAACTCTGAAATGGAGTTGGACCAACATATTTCATCGTTTCGCATTTCTCCGCTTCGGGACTCCTATTGTGAGGGTCCTTGACATCTCCAACTCCTAGTCTATGAAATCTCGATATCCAAAACTCCAAAATGGAGTCGGACCAACATATTTCAGAGTTTCGCATTTCCCCGCTTCGGGACTCCTGTTGTGAGGGTCCTTGACATCTCCAACTCCCAGTCTGTGAAATATTGGTATCCAAAACTCTAAAATGGAATCAGACCAACATATTTCGGTGTTTCACATTTCTCCTCTTCAAGACTCCTGTCGTGAGGGTCCTTGACATCTCCAACTCTCGGTATCCGAAATACCGGTAGCCAAAACTCCGAAATGGAGTTGGACCAACATATTTCGGCGTTTTGCATTTCGCCGCTTCAGGACTCTTGTTGTGAGGGTCCTTGACATATCCAACTCTCAGTCTATGAAATCCCAATATCAGAAAATCTGAATGGAGTCGGACCAACATATTTCGGCGTTTTGCATTTCACTGCTTCGAGACTCCTGTCGTGAGGGTCCTTGACATATCCAACTCCCGGTATTGGAAATCCTGATATCCAAAACTCTAAAATGGAGTTTACGCTTCTGATCTTTCCATGCCATCATCATTGCTAATATTCCTTGCATGTCTGCACAATATACCTATACTTCAACCATCATCACTACTGTACTTTCATGTACACTTGCCATCGTTGTTGTTGTTCTTGCTTGTAGACATGCCATCGTTAATGTTGTTCTTGCCATCAATGACAAGCATACACTGCCTGTACATGCCAACAATCTCCCCCTTTGGCATTGATGGCAACAAAGGCACCCTGACCTGTTCTTTTATCCCCCTTTGACATCAATGTCAAAGAAAGCACGCTCTCCCTGAGCTGTTGCGTTTTTTTCGGAGGTATCAGATATTCAATCAATACAAACTCCCCCTAACAATATGGACTCTCTTAGATGTGATACGAGATGACACCCATCTTCTATTGGAGATATTCAAATGGTGTCTTGGCTAGGGGTTTAGTAAAGATGTCTGCAATTTATTCTGTGGTTGGAATGTAATGGACCTGAACAATCTGATTGGTGACCTGCTCTCTCAGAAAATGGTATTTTATGGGAATATGCTTGGTCTTGGAGTAGAATACAAGATTCTTGGACACACTAATGGCACTAGTGTTATCACAATGAATTGGGATCGGTGCAGCGTATTTTACCTCCAAGTCTGCAAGTGCCTAAATCATCCATAATACCTGAGTGCAAGAGGTAGAAGCAACAATGTACTCTGCCTCTGTAGTTGATAAAGAAATGGAACCTTTCTTTTTACTCAACCATGCTACTAGAGAATCTCCTAAGAAGAACGCACCTCCACTCGTTCGTTTCCTTTCATCCATGCAGTTACCCCAGTCATCATCTGAGTAGGATGATAAATGAAAATTATGATTCTTAGGATACCATAGGCCATAGTTCATTGTTTCTTTCAAATATCTGAATATCCTTTTGACAGCTAGCAAATGACTCTATTTAGATGCAGACTAATATCCTACCATTCCAACAACATGCATTATGTTTGGACGAGATGTTGTGATGTACAACAGACTACCTATCATTGACCTATATGAACTCTGATCGAAATCAGGTGAGTCATCATCCTTGCTTAATTTTCATCCAGTAACCATAGGTGTGCCCACAGGTTTAGAATCTTCCATTTGAAACCTTTTCAACATTTCTCTTAGATATTTTTCTTGAGAAATGAACATCCCTTTAGACCTCTAAGTAATTTGCAGACCAAGAAAAAATGACAGTTCACCTATCATAGACATTTCAAACTCAGACTCCATGGCAGAAGCAAACCATTGTACCAATGAATCCTTATTACATCCGAAGATGATGTCATCTACATAGACCAATACAATGAGCAGATCATTATCCTCTATTTTGATATACAGATTGTTGTCAATTGTTCCTCTCTTGAACCCTTTGTCTTTGAGATATGTATCCAGTCTGTGATACTAGGCACGAGGGGCTTGTTTTAACCCATATAAATATTTCTTCAGCTTGCATACTAAGTCAAGGTTACTAGACAGTTTGAAACCCTCTGGTTGTTCCATATAGACTTCTTCACTTAAATCTCCATTTAGAAAAGATGACTTGACATCCATTTGATAGACTTTAAACCTTTTATGACAAGCATAGGCAAGAAACATTATGATAACTTCTAATCTTGCTACGGGCGCAAATGTTTCATCAAAATATAGTCCTTTTATCTGAGCATACCCTTTACAGACCAATCTTTCTTTGTTCCTGACAACTTATCCCTGCTCATTCAACTTATTCTTAAAGATCCATTTTGAGCCAATGACATTTTTACCTTCAGGTCTATGAACCATCTCCCACATATTGTTTTTCTCAATCTGATCAAGTTCATCATTCATTGCTTTAACCCAATCGTCATCTTTGATAGCTTCATTAAAATTATTGGGTTCCAACATGGATATGAAAGCCATATGTGACTGTTCTGTGTTTTTTATTATCTTTCTCCTGGTTTGTACACCTTTGTCTTTTTCACCAATTATCTTACTTGCAGGATGATTCTTTTGAGTGATTTGGGAGGAGGAATTTGAAGTTGTCTGCTGATTTGAGTGTGTTTGAGTATCTGTTTCCTCATCTGATTTAGATTATTCGTTTTCTGATTCTTGGACCTTGTCATCTTCAGCTTTAGCTGAGTCCTCTGTAGAAGACTCATTACTGTACACCTCTCTTGCTAGGATTCCTTCATCAACTTTTACGTCAATACAATCAACCATTTTATGCAGCCTCTTATTATAGCAACTGTATCCTTTACTGTTTGTAGCATACCCTAAGAATATACCTTCATCAGCCCTGTCATCATATTTGCCAAGGTTCCCATCATTATTATTTATGTAACATTTACTCCCAAAGACTTTGAAGTGTTTGATTGAAGCAGGTCTCCCATACCACAGTTCATAAGGTGTCTTGTCACTTTGTGGTCTGAGGTGGGCTTTGTTAAGAACATGGACTGTTGTGTGTATTGCTTCTACCCAGTAGGTTTGACCAATGTTCTTCTCATTCATCATTGACCTGGCCATTTCCCGCACTGTTATGTTTTGCCTCTCAACTACTCCATTTTGTTGTGGAGTTCTTGGGATTGTGTATTCTCTCTTGATCCCATGCTTATCATAGAATTCCTTGAAATCACTTGACATAAACTCTCCTCCTCTGTCTAATCTTACTGCCTTTAACCTCTTTCTTGTTTGAGTCTCATTTAAAGCTTTAAATATTTTAAACTTCTCAAATGCTTCATCTTTTTCCTTGAGAAAGGAAGCCCAAGTAAGTCTAGAGTAATCATCAATAATCAACATGAAGTAGTTTTATTTCCCTGTGTCTTCCTATTTTGATGGTCCACATAAATCCATATGAACTAGTTGGAGTGGTTTCTCTGTTGAAGTAGAGCTCTTGGACTTAAATTGTGTCCTGGTTAGCTTTCCTACTTGGCAGGGTTTACACATAGAATCTTGGGGCTTTGATATTCTCGGAAGATCTTTTATTGACTCCAAATTTTTGAGCTTGATTAAGTGGTCAAAGTTTAGATGTCCAAGTCTCCTATGCCATAACCATATTTCATCATGTTTTCTTAGATGACACTCTTCTCTATCTTATTTCGGCACATATACGTTATTTTCTGTCCTTATGCCTTTGGCCACCACTTGTCCTGAGTTTATAGACTTTATCTTGCAGTCCTTGGACGTGAACACCACTTCACATCCTCTGTCACACATTTGACTTACACTAAGCAGATTATGTTTCAGCCCATCTACAAGTAGAAAATCTTGGGCTTTTCCTTTTCCATTACTTAAACTCACCATCCCTTTACCCTTTATTTTACCTGGAGCATCATTTCCAAAGGTTGCATTTCTTGATTTTCTTTCACTTAGAGATAGAAAGTTACCTTTGTCTCCCGTCATATGTTTAGAGCATCCACTATCTATATACCAAGGGTTCATTTGTCTTTGAGCTGACAACACTAATCCACACTTTTCACTTTCTTTCTTCTTCCAAATCTTGACATTTTCAGCAAGGGAATTCAAATCTGGTTCATAGTTCCTTAAGTGACAGTCAATAGATTTATGTTCATAGTTATGAAAGATGTAAAATTTTGGTTCATCGAATAAAGGATCATAATGATTGTTATGCTTAACATGTGTCCCTTTCCCATCCATCAAGTAATTTGCAATCCGTGGTAGTTTGTTACTTGGTTGTATCATTCTTTGTTGTGGCAGATATCTATTCCTTTGAAATCTTAATTTCTCATGTCTAAGTCTTAAGGAAAAATTTACAGCTTTGTGACCAAAGTTAGAATAGTCGAAACAATATCCATAGAAAAATTCTTTGTACCTGGAAAATGGTTGTCTTCTTTGAGCAAATCGATTTCTTCTGTGCTGATGATGTCTTTGAGCAGGGAGTGCATTATTTCTTTGTTCTACAGATTCAGTCCTGGCACCTTTTTCTTTACTCATCCTGGGCGACTGATTGTCTTCCTTTGTTTCTGCAGGTTTGTTGTTGTTGTTGCTTGTATATTTGACAAACTTTATGGGTTCTTCGTTTCTTGGCTTACCACTACTTGATCCCTCTTCATAACCCAAACCAATTTTTCAGCTTTGGATTCTTTTGTTGATTCAGAATGGTGGATAATCCTTTTGAGGCTTTGATACTTGACAGATTCTGATTATACAAGGCTTGAAACTTCTCCATCTCTTTCCTAGTTTTCACTACTTCTTGTTCTAAGGCTTCACATCTTGCCTTCTTTTCTGACAACTGTCGTTTCATAATGTATTCGATTTTCTTTGCCTCTTATAATTCCACTTTTAGTAGGACAAGGTCTCCATCAGGTTCTTTACTGTCTTTCTCAAACTGTATCAGCAGTTGTCTTTGCTTTCTGTTCTTAATTTTGAGCCTGTCAATCTCTTCCAGTGCACTGATCAGTTATCCTTTCATATCAACTGCAACTTATTCTTCATTAGCCTCACTTCCTGTGATTTTATTATCATAATCCTCTTTGGCCATAAGTATGAAGTCATTTAGTTTATCTTCAATAGAGGAGTCATTGTCTTCATCATCTGAAGGATCATCATCATTGTTTACACAAAGACTTTTCTTCTTAAAGTTATTCTCTTTAAAGAAATTTTTGTGTTTGTGCTTCTCCTCATCATCACATGTCTAATCCTTTCTTTTGTGAGGACATTTATTTGCAAAATGACCTATCCTACCACATTTGAAACATTTGAAAGCAGGGATGATTTTAAGGATGGAAATTTGTTTTAAAATGTAGAAAGCTTGGCGAATCTTACTAATCCTTCATATGCCAACTATAAATGTTTGGCGATATTTTTGTAAAAATATTCAAATTTATAAGGATTTTATATAGTTTTTATAAAATTTTGGCGATTTTTAAGGTAAAATAATTTTATCTTATATAATTTGGGCGAATCATTTTTTAAATAGCGAAGATTGTTTTTGTAAAAACCATGGAAAATTATCCCATGAGCGAAGTTTAGCCCCTAAAATCATCCATGTTTGAAAGGCAGTTTACCTTTGTATTTTCCTGATCCCTTCTTCAATCTCTTCACAAATTTTTCTTCAATTTCATCAGGCTCAGAATCCTCATTCTTGCCTACCTTAAATGATGCTTCTCTGGAGGTGTGTTTATCTTTAACTATTCTCATTTCATATGCAGTCAATGTTCCTAGAAGTTGATCAAACTCCAAGGTTTTTAGATCATTAAGTTATTTTATAGCAGAGACCTTCGGGTTGAACCTATCTGGGAGAGATCTCAAAATTTTCCAAACTAAAGAAGGTTCCTCAATTTTTTCACCAAGTGCTTTCATTGCATTTACCATTTCTTCAACTCTCAAAAAGTATTTTCCAACAGTTTCATCTTCTTTTATCTTCAGTTGTTCAAACTGTACTCTGTAGGTTTGAAGCTTGGCGTCCTTTACCTTCTCATTACCTTCATAACTCCTAATGATTTTGTCTCACATTTCTTTGGTAGTTCCTAGGTGCATAACTTTCACGAATTTTGCTTCTGCAAGCCCACTCAAGATAACATTCATAGCCTTAGCGTTGAAGCTAAATTATAGATTTTCATCCTTATTATCTAGTACAATTGGCTTTACATAACCAGTATCTACCACATCCCAGACATCTACACCTAAAGCCATTATGTAGGTTCTCATTCTAACTTTCGAGAAGGCAAAGTTTTTTCCATTGAACAGAGGGGCCTTATTGGTTGAACTTCCTTCATGGTTTGACATGTTTAAGCTCTAGGATCTACCCTTAGATAAAAGGGCCCGACTCTCATACCAATTGTTAGACAACTGAGAGGGGGGGTGAATCAGTTGTTACTGTGCTTAAACAATTATGCTTATTTTAAACTCTTTACAAAACATTTAATGATAGTCACAATAATGCAGGGAAGTAAGCAATAGAACATTCAACATCAGTCACACATATGAGATACACAGAGACATATATCTCCTGAGGAAACCCATAAAGGGTAAAAACCTCTTCTTCTTTATATGATAAGTAATATTTACATTCTTTACATTATCATACATATGAGCACCAACTCATAATGAGGCTACAACCTCTGTTTCTCAAGCTGCTACTTGCTGAGAGCACCAACTCTCTGGATTCTCTAGCACCAACTAGAAGGAAGCACCAACTCCCTGGTTTTTCTAGCACCAACTAGAAGGAATCACCAATTCCCTAGTTTCTCTATCACCAACTAGAAGGAAGCTACAACTCCCTGTGTTCAAGCACCCACTTGAACCTCTAAGGACAACAGTCCTCCCTAGCACCTCCCTACCACCCTAAAATATAAATCTTTGTTACTAAAACTTATTACAGTGATATAAAGTTCTTCAATTGCTTACCAGTATCATCACTGTTCTGATACACTGTGCTGCTTTGTTTGCATCACTGTCTTCTTCACACTCCTCTTACACTTTATGTCCTTCTTCCATTTATGCTCTGTGTTCCATCTCCCTTCTATGCACCATTCCTCTTCTGTTCATTTTAGCTGATGCACTATGCCTCCTTCTAGATGTCGGAATCACTCTCAACAACAACAACCTCATATATTCTCTATATTGTGTACTTATAGCCTATGTGCACCTTGTACATGCAATGTGCGTAATGCATCTACATGCTCACACAATGCCAATGTCCTCCACATTGGGGACTCAACTACCACTCCACACTTCCACAACTTCACTCCTCTGAGCATCAACTGTTTCACTTTGTTCTGCACATTTCGAGTACTCTGCCTGATTATCATAGTAACTCTTCATCTTCTCTAGAAGTTCAACCCACGTGTCCAGCATCATTGGGTGTTATGTTGAGATTCCTCAACCTCTCTGGTAGTCGAGACTCTTCGTCTTCTCTGGCATAGTCGAGCTCATCCTCTCTGTTGCAGTTGCAGGCTTCAACACTCTTCCATCTGTCAATCGCCTCTAAGAATAGTCTTCAATCACTGGAAGATGCCTTAAGACTCTTCATCTTCTCTGGCGATCACATTGAGGCCTCTTCGAGTCCTCTGGTAGAAACCATCATTCATTTCTAGCAATTACACTATGAAGTGCAACAATAGCCCTCCGATCATATTCAAAATTGCCTGCATCATTGGATTGACTCCATAGGGTCTTGCGCTTATTTTTCCATTTCACACTTCAGCATTTCGCGATTCCCGTGGTGAATATTTCATTACACTCCATGTCCTGATCCTCGAAACTCTGAAATTGGGCTTGGTTGCACTAGCTCCTTCCTCCATCTTCCACCGATGTGACGAATGGCTATGACCACAGGTTGAGCCAAAACGTGTTTCGCATTTCGTCATTTCGGCAATCCTGTTGTGAGGCATCTCGACTCTCCAAGTCGCGATCTCCAAAACTATGAAAAAAGGAGCTTAGCTGGACTAGCTTCGATCATTTCATCATTTTGCATTTCGGCATTTCACGATTTCGCATGTCGCAAATTCCTATTGCGAGGCATCTCGACTCTCCAAGTCGCAATCTCCGATATATCCTCCATGTCGCAATTTTGCATTTCAGCACTTCGCGATTTCTCATATTGCGAGTTCGAGGGGTTAGGGAACCCCATTCCTTTGACTTTCCAGTCAGCCAAAAGATGATGTTTCACCACATGTCCTATGGACCCAACGGTCCAAATCTTGTCGTGATTTTAACACTTCATGGGCCTTCATCATGTCTGATAATTGGTCCAGATCAATCCTCAATCCAACGGCTAGGATTATTTTGCAATTTCACATATCGTGAATTCAAAGGTTAAAGTTCCTTTGTTCTTTGATTTCCCGGTCTGCGAAATCCCGGTATCCGAAACTCCGAAATGGAGTTGGACCAACATATTTCAGTGTTTCGCATTTTTCCGCTTCGGGACTCCTGTTGTGAGGGTCCTTGACATCTCCAACTCCCGGTCTGTGAAATCTCGGTATTCGAAACTCCGAAATGGAGTCAAACCAACATATTTCAGTGTTTCGCATTTCGCCGCTTTGGGACTCCTGTTGTGAGGGTCCTTGACATATCCAACTCCCGGTTTGTGAAATCCTGGTATCCAAAATTTTGAAATGGAGTCGAACCAACATATTCCGCCGTTTCGCATTTCGTTGCTTTGGGACTCCTGTCGTGAGGGTCCTTGACATATCCAACTCCCGGTATCTGAAATCCCAGTAGCCGAAATTCTGAAATGGAGTCAGACCAAGATATTTCAGCATTTCACATTTCGCCACTTCGGGACTCCTATTGTGAGGGTCCTTGACATCTACAACTCCCGGTCTGCAAAATCCTGGTATCCGAAACTCCAAAATGGATTCGGACCAACATATTTTGGTGTTTCACATTTCACCACTTCGGGACTCCTGTCGTGAGGGTCCTTGACATCTCCAACTCCTGGTATCTTTCCATGCCATCATCACTACTGATGTTCCTTTCCTGCTTGCACAATATACCTGTACTTCAACCATCATCATTGTTGTACTTTCCTGTACACTTGCCATTGTTTTTGTTGTTCTTTCCTGTAGACATGCCATCGTTGTTGTTGTTCTTGCCATCAATGACAAGCACACACTGCCTGTAAAACATGCCAACAGTTTAGATTGCATTCAAAGAAAAGGAAAGTACTAATAATGGAGGTTTGTGATGAGGGGGAAAGGATGATATTATTTAGGGTAAATGACGACAAGATTAAACAACTAACTATGCTACAGACCCAATGCAATCCACACAAACATAGTACAATAAGAAAACAAGCTTATCTTTAGAAAATCAATCCTACCTATTTTGCATTGGATTGTGGCTCCATTGAATTTGACTTTGATGAAATAATTGATTTTACATCATTTTCTTTGAATCCATTTCTTTGCATTGATGTTTGACCCCATGAGGATAATTTATTTTCTTTAAATGGGCCCAACAAATTCACCCTAGATCAAAGCACATGAAGGTTGCTTCAAAATGGAAAAAAATGAGGACGATGCTAGGGAAAACTTGAATGAAATATCTTCATGTGAAATATCAACCATTGGATCACAAAAGAGGAATAATATTATATCTTAGTTTCCCAAGAAAAACATAGCTAACCAATATCTTAGGAAAGATGGTACACACCATTCGCTTAATTTTTAGGCATTTGCAATAGTTTAACTTATTCCATGGGTTATAATAGCTTGTATGTGTTCCAAGATAACCCTCCTATGACTTATGATCATATACCAATCTCCTTGAATTATCACCCATTCAACCACATAAATGACAAAGCCAATGCTTAAGGTTAAGACCGATCTTGGTTTCCCTTAATTGTAATGGGTAGATGCACATGGATCACTAACTTTATCTTATTTGTAGGTGGGCACCATAAAGCTGGCTAGATCAAGTCACAATAATGACAATATTTTTAACCAAACTAGCTAAAGAAAACCAACATTCATTCACTAGGTTGTAGCCTATAGGGACAAAAATACACAAGCATCCACATCCACAAGTATACTGCACAAAGAATAATGCTTGTCTAGCAGAGGAATAATCCTTGAAAATTGATTCATATATATAATTGATGATGGTACTCCACTATAATATCCAAAAAGGTGAATCTAGATTCTGAATTTTATTTAATAGTTATTTCAAAGAGCCACTAGGGGCACATTGTGAGAGGATGTTGGACTAAGTCCGTACCCCATATAGTTGTTTTTTGCTGGTCAATTCTTTCTATCAGTAGTTGTGTAACAAATAACACCTATATTACCTTTCAAATTTTTATTACCTTTCAAAAATAAACAAGAACCCACATACACAATAATTATTCCTTTGTCACGATATGTATACCATCCCTTGAGTTTACTATGTTTGCCTACTACCTAGACTACTTGTCAGTATTTCAATGATAAATTGATCATTTGATGTAGGATTATATTCATTCCAAAGGAATATTAAAGTGGATTCATGGATATATATCCACTATAAACAGATTTTGAAATGAATTTGAAATAATATTTCAAACATGCTAAGAAATAGGCTACAGGGTATTGTTGTTTTCAATTTCCAGCGTAAACCAACAATCACGGTTTTTATCATAATTTTTTCGTCTGATAACGTATTGAATTGTTTCCAATCGGGGATGAAATTATATTCATGTAGGTATATCCAGTATATATAGGTTTTATAAATGTGAAGAATTGATAGGTCAAGTATACCAATGAACAACCTAGGAAACAGATTTTTAAGGGTGCAGATTTAGGATAGGTAGTTAGTATTTACGGCATAACTTTTTCGTATGATATTGAAATGACATGATTCCAACTAGGTTGTAAAATATATCCATAGGAGAATATTCCCTAGAATTGGGTTTGAAATATCTATCCATTTGGTCTTCCAAAAGTGGATTGTCCCAACTTTGTTCTGGGCAAGGTCATTGCCATAAGAATTTGATAATCAAGCTATTTATTTGAAATAATGACCTAGATATGTGAGATGATTTATAGTCATATATTTTTTAATGTAATCAATCTTCATACCAAAAATCACAAATACTCAATTTCAGGTTTTGTGGTATGGCCTATAGAAAATTGTGTGCATGCTTAAAGTTAAGAGAGTTGTAGTTCAAAGATATGGGAGGTATTCCAGATTTCTTGAGGTGAATATCGTATCACACACCTCCTTGAAAAATTATTGCTACTCTCCTTTATGGGGATTTATGAGACATCAATTGAAACTTAGGAAACATTTTTTCCTTCATCTTCTTTGCTTCACCAGTGCTGGTGATCAAGGTTGCCATGGTTGTTTTGAGCAACAAGACAAACTTGTTGTGTCCCCTCATTAGATTCTCGATATATATTTTAATAAATAATAAAAATGTGAATAATAGCTATGCTATCCTACAACAAGTCTAATTATCCCAAAGAGAAGTAGCAATACAATTGGTATTTTAGTTGGAATTAACCATGGTCCATAAGCAAAGTCAAATGATATAACTGAGTTGTGGCATGATCCTTGTGGTAGGGTTATCATTATTTTATTACCTCTTATTTGGATGAACTCCCAGGATCATAATACCTCTATTTTTAACAATGAGACAACACACTATGATCTCCCAAATAAACTTGACTTGTATTTTCAAGGGATATGCCCTAGAAACAAGGGATAATCAACTTTTTGGACAACAAGTCCTGAATGGTTAAGTATTATTTAAAGTGGTCTTGGGACATTGAAAAGTTGATCCTTAAATTCTAATGATACCTACAACTCATGTTACCATACCATAATGGATCATGGAGTACTTGGAATGGGAATGGAGTAATAGAGGAAATATATAAAATGTAATGGTATGCCAATTCTAAGGTTATTTTGTGTTATTGAGTTACAACCCAATGCCTTGTAGAATAGGTTATAATTCACAAATTTTGAGGAATGAAATAAATGAGGTCAATCTTTAACTTTTGGTTGCTACAGGAGTATGTTGAAAAGGCAAACCTTGGAGTAACAACTTTAAAAAATGGGTAAGCCTTGCTTGGACTAGACTTAGAACAACCAGGCTGTAAATTCTCATAAGAAGATGGTGTTCAAATGGAAGTCACAACCTGTAAAGTCTAATTAGAGTGAACTCTGAGAGCCTTTCAAACACGATATCCAAGATGCAAGGTATAAAATCAATGAGGCAATAGGTAAACGATATGCGTAACTTGTTGGCTGCAAGGTATGTTCATACTATAGAATTTTTTATCATTTGCAAAGCAAGTCACAGGTTTTAAAAGACCATCATCCACATTTTTAAGTAATGGATCAAAGGAGGTAGATAACATATCAAATTGGGATTATACTTGGAATAAATACAGAGTATAGGCTATAGGAGGAAAACAATGATGATCCTCTTCATGATTTTGAAATGCAGAGCATAAATATTGGAAATAACTTGGCCCTCTATGCTATCAAATGTCATATTTCAAAATAGTCTTAATGCTGATTTTGCAAATCACTATTGTCCAACCTAGAAGACTCGTAGGTGTCATCCTTGTGAGAATTGTTTTCTTTGCAGTAATTAAACCAATAGCCTCCATATCATATCCATCATCTGAGAAGCAAACAATTGCTGAAAGAGAGAAGTTTTCTACTTTTGAAGTTGAGCAGTGAGAAACTCTCTTCATGAAGGAGAAAACTCATCGAAAGGATGGTGGAAATTGATCAACTTGGCTATTAAAGTCATCATTATATCTCCCCATTTGAGAAACTAGTGAGTTCCTAAAGGATGTTCTAAAGGACAAATCCAACGATGTGCCTAAAGGATGTTCTAAAGATTAAATTCTGGAGAGGCTTCTAGTGGATGTGAAATTTTGTATACATCATGAACATAATCCAACAAAGGATGAGGGAAAAGTTAAGATGAAATGTAATGAGGAAGCCTTTGTGGTACAAGATAATTTATGTTGTATAAGTATTAGCTCCTTAAATGAAAAATATTTTGAAATTGCCCAACAAAGTTGGTTCCATAAGAAAAAAAAATGCTTGCAAACCTCTATCAAAGTGGATTGAATGGTTAGCACCAACTTTTTGGAAAATTACATAAACATATTTTCCAATGGTAATGGAGCTGATTGTGGGAGTCTAGCAGAGGAATAATGATGGAAAATTGATTCATGTATATAATTGATGATGGAACTCCATGATGATATCCAAAAAGGTGTAGTTGCAGTTTGAATTTTATGTAATATTTATTTCAAAGAGCCACTAGGGGCACATTGTGAGAGGATGTTGGACTAAGTATGTACCCAACATGGTTTCTATTTGCTGGTCAATTATTTCTATCAATATTTGTGTACAAAATAACACATATATTACCTTTCATGACCATACTTGTATAAGAGAATTGTTTAGCCTTGGTTATATCATGACCTTATTTTATTGGTGCTATTGGATTTCTATTTTGGATCTAAAATCTAATTGTGACCTAAAAACAAGATCAAATTCACATACAAGCCCATTTGTCCAGAGCTTAGTGGGTGTTACCACATTCTTATTAATGGGTGGTTTTCCACTGTTTGTATAGGATCTTGTAGAGCTCCAAGAAGACTGTTCATTCATTCATTCCAAGATCTGATGAAAAATATCATAGGTGATGGCAGAATAACTAATTTGGTTTAGTCAGGATGACTTTCACAACCAAAACATCTTTGTTTTTAGTTCCAATTTCCCTTCACAGCCTCCTTCACCAATTACAAATGATGTTATTGCACCATTGCAACCTCTAGAGGTGTCCTTATCTGTGTATAACACCCTCAAAGTTTGTTAAATGCATAAACATTTCCTTTGCAAAACTATTAATCTTGGATTGGGGTTTTTCATCCAGTATTAATAATCCTACAATCTTATCCCCATATTTCTAAATGTTGGACTTTGGTTAAACAAAAATACCTACAGGTTTGGGTAAGGTTTTAATATTACTGGCCAAGTTGCATAGAGCCTTCAATTTTCTATTGAGATAAGATCTCTCTTCATCGGTGAATTGTTTGGATTTTTCAAGGCCATTGTTTCATTGTTGGAAGCCATGAAAAATTGTTGTAATTTGCAAACCAGTCTTGTTGACTCACCTTTCTCAGTCCATATATTGAAATTAATTGGTGTTTTTTAATTGTCAGTGATTTGATAAGTAGGTATTTGTATATTGAAATTAATTGATGTTTGTGATTTGATAAGTAGATATTAGTATATTGAAATTAATTGATTTTTTTAACAGGAAATTAATCCCCATGTGAGGACATGCTACGCTCCCCATGTTCTTGCATTATACCATGTAATTTTATAATAGTGTGCTTCCCCCACACAATATTTGTTTCTCTTTCCTTAGTCCTAGGAAGGCACTCATGTTTGATTCCTTGTGTGATCTAGAAGGGACTTTAGGTGGATTTTCCCTTCATGATAAATGTGGTGTGTGTTGATCCTCTGAATCTTCCTTATGCAATTAAGGAATTCCATGTTTCTATGTCTCTTTCAATAATTTTTTTAACTAGAAAATATCTTCATTTACCTTGCAACTAAACATGTACCAGACTTTCCATACAATTAATAACTTCTAATTTCTATTTTCATAAGGTATAATGTTCCATTTGTTTGTACTACTTTACTAAACCATGGGAAGGATTATATATAGGCCTAATATTATTTTTCTGCAACCAAATTGTAATATTGTTGCAAGTGTTTTCCTTCGTTCATGATAGGAAAATAAACAAAAAATGCAAGGACGTTTGATGCATTTTCATTATACCACTACGAAAACAAAAATTCCTCTGATTTTTTTAAATGATGAATGATATTTGAAATGTCAGACATGTTTGGAAAGTACTACAACTGGGTGGTTTGGTGGTCTTTAAATATTTTTTTTGCTAATCTGTAAGGTGATTACATAATTGATGAAGAATAGGCCCTTAAGCACTTTTACTAGGTTTGGAAGATTTTTCTGAGTTCTCTTTAAGTTATTTGAGTTGGTATCAGAGCATCTTAAACTGCAAAATTATATCAATTATCTGTCAGTCTGCCTTGCTTAGAATCCATATAACATAGCCAGTGATGTTTCTTACCTAAAGGAGCATAGCAAGAAATTACATCATTCTGTTGAAACACTCCATGATGACCATCATACCTTTTCAGAAAGGTTAACAAAAATACAGGCTCAACTATCTACTATCCAGCTTGCAGTTTCTCGCTTTCAAGTTGTTATTCCTCAGCTAACTTCTCCACCAGATTATGTTTGTGTTGATACAGAAGGGTTTAATTTCAAGTATTCTAATACCCTGTCTTCAAGATCCACTGAGTCTTCTGGTCTCTGCACTCTCTTCTTTAAGGAATTCTCTTCTCATCCTAGTATTTTATTTTTTGAGAAACTTCTCACTGGGGTACACCTTGCCACCAAAACACCTCAGTTGTTATCTACCAAACTGACTACTCTAGAGTCATCCATCGCAAGTCGGCTTCTTCTAGCTCATTGAGATATAAAAATGGCAGAACCTATCATGGAAGAAGTTGCAGAATCTTCAGCAGCCAAAACTAAAAGAAATGAGCCTTATGATTTTCCTTACAAAGCTGCTAGGAATTCTGGACCTGATATCAACTATTCTTCCCATCGAAGTCCTTTTGTAAAATGGACAAAGACATTAGGGGAGATTGATGCCAAGCTTGACAGTTCTGATTTAATGAAAGGATATGGAAATACTCTTCTAGTTAATTTTGACTGTTTAAACCAGAATGATATCTTAAAGGCTTTCCAGAAATTAAATGCTTGGGCATTTCTCTAGAAAATCTGAGACAAAAGTTAGTTGGAAAGATATAGTAACCCAACTAACTTGGGCATTTACTAGGGTTGCTAAATTATGGTGGGATAAGCTTTCCCAAGAAAAAAAAGATGAAATCATGGCTGATATAGATCCACTTGCCACTTTGTTCACGGCTTTAGTGCATGAATTTTTGGGTGTTGCTCCTCCTGATGTTGAACACCATGCACAACTTTTTATGAGCCAAATATTATGTAACCTAGATCTATTACATGATTATTATTGTACCATGCAAATGATGTTGTAAACAATTACCGACCACCAAAATGTAGCATATCTTCGGCACTACATAGCCTCTATGCCAGGAAAGGTTCCTGAGTTGATAAATAGTTATCTGACTACCAATAAGATTCAAATTGAATATTTGTCTTTTTCTTCTTTGCATCAGCAAATACTTACTACATTACAACATGAGTGTATTGCATATAGAACAAAGAAGAATCTTAAGAAGCAATTTTATTTTAATCCAACCATTTGTGATACCTTCTGAGAAACCTATAACTATGGGTGTTTCTAAGGGATTCCCAAGCGACACTCTCAGAGAAAAGATTGTCATTGTTCCCAACCAAGAAAAAATGATAAAATAAAGCATCAGAATTGGTACAAACCAAAACTACAGAAATATCATGATAGAGATGACAAATACTTCAGAAAGAAACATAGATACATCTTCAAGAAGAGAAGATTTTTCTAAAAAATAATCAGTCTACTACATTTGTAAAATCAAAGACCATTGGGAAAATAAGTGTCCAAATAAGCAAGGTAGATCCCAGATAAAAATAACTGATATTTTTAGTTCATCACTAAATCTTGCTGATTGGGATCTGACTGATTCCTCTGACTCCGAGAAGGAACAATTTTCTATCTATAGTTCTGAATCAAATTTAGATGATTTACATTTCAAGAATCTGAATATCCATACAGATTCTAGTTCTGACAATGAATGCTCTTATTTGAGAAATTGTTTTATGTTTACTCTTCAAGGTTCTATATCGCAACAAATTCGAGAAATCAAGCAACATAAGTCTAATCTTGCCCCAAGCATGATTCTAGTCAAAAATAGACTTCAATCCATAATTGATGAATTGACCAAACAACTTCACACTATTCAAAATATCCAAATCACAGATGATGAAGAGGAAAATCCTCTCGAAGAATGGATCCATAGTTCTCTAGTTAAGACATCCAGAAATTATGAGGTTGATATTTTGCTTGAAATAAGGATGATTGAAAATGAGCTTCATACTAAATGTTTTCAAATGCAATATTTAGCTAACTAGATCCATAAATCTATGGCATATTTAGATGATTTGAATTCCATACTTACTTCTCTTACTTTGGCCAGAGCAGAAGCTCAATCAATTGAAAATGCTATCACCTCTAATCATCCTGCTCTAGATATCAGCCATATTGGTGACCGAATGGTAATAACAGTGAGTATAAAGGTACCTGGTTTTAAAGTCTACTCACTTGATTCTCAAGTTGATACATGAGTTATTAGCAGTTGTTGCAAGTATAAGGTTATTCCTACCTATTATTGGCAGCCTACCCAAATACAGTTTCGTGATGTTAATAAAGAGATTATGGCAATACATCATGTAGCACCTAATTTTCCTATTATGCTAAATGATGTTCCTACGTATGTTACTATTTATAGACTTGATACAGGAGCCGACATTTTACTGAGTCATGATTTTGTCAAGAGACATATGCCTTTAATTGTCAATATTGATTCCTTGATTTTTACACTCCAACGGAACTAGGTCAAATTGCCAATGAAAAGCAGTTATATCATGAGAGTTTCCCTTGAAACTATTGACATTCTCGAAGATTCTCTCCAAGATTTGAAAAAAATCCAAAAGATTATTCGGCATGATGACAGTCATGGACATGAATTTCTTAAAGATATTGTTCAAAATCTCAGAGATGATTGTACTATAGATTTTCCAGATGCATTCTGGACAAGAGAAAAATACTGTGTCTCTCTCCCTTATAAAGAAGGCTTTGTAGATACTCCGAATAAATCTACTGCCAATAATATGAGTCCTAGTGAGCAAGCATTATGCCAAGCAGAGATCAAGAAACTCCTTGAAAGGCACCTGATTGAGCCTTGTAAGAGTCCATGGGCTTGTCCAACATTTTATGTCAACAAGCATTCAGAAAAAAAAAGAGGGGAAAAGAAGTTGGTTATCAATTACAAAGAAATTAATAGTGCCTTATTGCCTCTCAAATATCCTTTACCACAAAAGGAATTGTTGTTTAGTAAGATAGCCAATGCAATTTTTTTTAGTAAATTTGATCTAAAGAGTGGATTTTGGCAGCTTGGTATGTCTCTAGGAGACAGGTACAAAATGACATTTGTGGTACCACGGGGACAATACCAATGGATTGTCATGCCCTTTGGTTTGACCAATGCAACCTCAGAGTTTCAGAAAAGAATGGTTGACTCTTTGAAGAACATTTTGAGTTGATGACCTTTTTTCTGTAGGATGATATTAATCCTTCACTACTTGGTTGGCTTTTAGCAAGGACAACTTAGCTAGTTACATGGAAACAATACATCAATGTTTGGTACTTTGTGAATGAGGTTTGGTGTATAGCAAATATCAATATGCATGTATGAAATAGATCAAAATTATTATTTTTAATTAAAAAACAAAGCATTATTTCTATAATTAAAGAAGCACATAAGAAGGAAGGTGTGAATATGTTAACTACACTTCTTGGTTGCATTCTACATAGGAAAAAAAAATCTATATTTAATATGAATGCATTAAGAAAATGTTTCATAAAAATATTAGAACTATGTGATATAAAGTATTTTATTCAAATTCCCGGAGATAAAACACGGACCAATTTGATATAAATTTTCCCACCATCTGAAGTTTGAACGATTTTTCTAGTTCAAAACCTCCAGATATCACAACCTCATCTTAGGTTATCTTCCCATATTCAAAATTCTCATTTTATCTTTAATCATAAGGATGAGATGAAGATATCGGGCCAAAGACTAGCCAAAATATCATGGGAAGGGGAAGTTGCATAACTTGAAACCTCTTAAGCATGGTCATTCAAATAGATTGCATAGTAGACTTGTAGAGAAAGCCAAATTTTGTGAATTAAATGACAAGAATCCTTGTTTTCTCCAAACTTCAGTCACCCTCACTCTATTTCCAAATCCATGCATAGGTGCTTGCAACTATTTTTCATTGGCACTTCAGTCAGAACTTCCAATTGTTGGAATCCCTCAAGAAGAGATGAGATGTGAATTTGAAAATAGATAACTACATACTTGTAAGGAAACATTACATAAACCATTACAAATCTCTATGAGACAGTGTAGTTATAATACATATTTCAACACTAGAATCAACCCCTTCGAAATAATAGTGACACGTTGTGTCCTCATGCTTATGCATAAGAAGGCTACTTTGTTGTTGTTGCCTTACCTTATTGTTTGCTTTGTATAGGTTGTACAAAATACAATGCATGGTGGCTTTAATCATATAGGTTGTTGGATTGCAATGGTTCTATTTAATAGTTATATTTTCAAGAGTTTTTTTTTAGGACAAATATGAGATTTAAGAATGATTTATGCAAAGTGTAGTGTGTTGTCCAAAAAGGTGGAAGAAAGGTGTTTTTCAAGTGGTATTTTGACTTTTTATCCTCCCAGAATTGACCAAATTTTGACTCTGGGAGGGAAAAAATGATGTACAAGTCATGATAAATCTGAATATGTAATTCTTTGATCTTTTGTAATCCTCCATCAAAAGTGTAGTGTGCCCCATGCTACGCTTTATGCAGACTTGCTATAAATTTCCTCTCGAACTTTTGAAACATAGGGTTCAGTTATCCCTTTATATATCTTAATCTGAGATAATTTTGTAAAACATGAGAGATTTTATTTTATATGAATATTTATTATAGATAAAAATCTCTCAGTTTCCCAAAATTATGCTTCAATTGTTCACAATATTTTTTGCAAAACAATGTCTAAAAGAGAACTTTGCTCAGTCAGAAAAATAGGCTGTGAAGATGTGAATATATATCTCATTATGTAATACCTATGTAAAATATGAAATAGGTTATTGTATTTTGGTATATTAAGAACACAAACCTCCTCTAGTTTATCTATATTCATCTCTTGTTGGCCACAATCTGTTTGGAAAAAAGATGACTAAAAAGGTCATTTATGGAAAATGTGCCTTCAACGATTTTTGGAAAATGAAGTGGAATGATGGGTTAAGGGTTTCCTAAATTATTGAGAAAATTTTGGGGGGTAGGGGGAAATGTAAGGTAGTAAGGTAAAGTGGAATATTAGGAAATGAGTGAGGGAAAAAGTACAACACACATGCCGAGCTTCTTTTGACTTGTGCAGTGTAGGTCATGCACGCCTATATTTATGCATGATCTGGATTGTACACACCCTTCCTCAAATGTTCATCAAGCTATGCCAGAAAAAAATATTGGATTTCATCAGGGCCCTTATGTAACATACCCACTACCATAATCAAATTTTCGTTGGTTTCTGCCGAATCAGAGCCCCCAAATTACCTACAGAGGCCTAGCGCAAGCTAGCTCTTTCTCTCTCTCTACTCCCATGTGATCGCGGGTCATGATCACAGGTCAAATAATTCGTGGTGCTTCTTTGTATTTCACACCTTGGCACTACATTGATGTTGAATCGTTCGACTCTGCAACCGTCGAACCCCGACAAGGTTAAGAACTGACCAATAGGGATGAATCCCTACAGGGTTAGCAGATGGCCAATCAGAACGGCCCTGTCGCACGGTTGAGTGGAGTACAGGTGGTGAGAGGGGAAACACAACACGGTGGGCGGAGTGATAGGAGACGAGTCCCACTTCACACACCACACCATTCCGGACCTCCCCCCCCCCCATTAAAGGTAGAATGGCAAGGGGGGTCTGGAATTCTCCTGGGTACCATTGATCAAGGCAAATAAATCCTGACTGTTCAAGAGTTGCGTGTTCAATTACGGACCCCCCCCCCCCTCATCGCTAAAGGCAGAACAATAAGGGGGCTCCAGAATGAAGCCTCAGTTGTAGATCTGGGTAGGTGGACTTTGGCCATTCAGATCTGCTCGCCACTTACCCTAAGGCGCATTCGTGCCCCAACTTAAAGTTGACGTCTCTTCCCCACATCTAACGGTCATTATAGACCCTAAGATTCTCCGAAGGAATCTCGTCCATTCATCGGGACTTAATCACCTGCTAACATCTTGATATTTATAAGTCGGGATTTATCAAGGCGAGAGCCTGACCTCTTGTCAACGGAACTCCCGAATCCCCAATTCTCGATTTCCTGAAATGGGTAATCTCTCGACACGTAGCCTCCCAAAATCAAACGGTCTACGACTGCTCCAGGGTTTCCACCATGGAACATCCCGATCTCTCATCATCAAAACTCTCGAGTTCCCGATTCCCAATTTCCCAAAATGGGTAATCTCTCGACACGTAGTCTCCCAAAATCGGACGGTCTATGACTGCTCTGGGGTTTCCACCATGGGAAATCCAGATCTCTCGTCCTCAGAACTCTCGAGTTCCTGATTCTCGATTTCCTGAAATGGGTAATCTCTCGACACGTAGCCTCCCGAAATCAGACGGTCTACGAATGCTTCAGGGTTTTCACCATGGAACATCCCGATCTCTTGTCCTCAAAACTCTCGAGTTCCCAATTCCCAATTTCCCGAAATGGGTAATCTCTCATGACACGTGGCCTCCTTTAATCAGACGACCCAAATCCATTTCGAGAATTTCACCCTTATTCACTGGGTGTTTAACCCTCGGGTATCTCTTGACATATCCAACATATGTCGAGTTTTCCAGCCGAGATTTTACGGCTCAGACGGGTTCCTAACTTGTGTGCTCTCCCGCGACTCCCTGGACGTGGAAAGATCAACGACCTGAATGCTCTCATGGACCTTGGGGATCTACGGTCTCGACCTCTTTGCTACCCATGAAGACACAGAAAGTCACAGGGGTAAGGCACTTAACATCCTATTTTCTCCTACCAAATATAATAGTCATGAGTGACCACAGATTTCCCCGACGGAATCTCATCCGTCAATCACCACCTATCAAGGTTAAGGCACTTAACTTTCTATCTTCTTCTTCTTATCTGACAGTCATGAATAACCACAGATCTACCGACGGGATCTCATCCATCGATTCAATACCTATCAGGGATCTCTTAGGGCCTTGCGCCCTCACGTCCTCCTTCCAGGTTCTTGAGGATGTTTTCAAGGAGGGTATCTCTATGGGGAGGTTTACCCAGGGTACTATCTATGGCAGATAAGGGTATCTCTCTCCTGAGAACCAGGCGTGAAGTCTAAATTAGATCAGTTTGCATATAAATAAAAATTTAAGATAGCATAATCCACACGTAGTCGTTCCATATAAACATACGACTACCATTACTGATCAAGACACCAAATAGACATTCTTATAATGAAGTCATTCACGATTTCACAGCTTATGATCATAAATGTCAGCATACATATATTTCAAGATATCAAAGGAAAAACACTTATCCGAAAGTAACACAAGGGGTTATGCAACTGCTGAGAGGGGTGCTCGTTTCCACCCAACTGTAGGCTCAGCGACTCCCAACGGATTTACCACTAGCCACCCCTGAGTTGAGACCACGATGTTGTGAGACTGCGTCTCTATTTGCCAGCAACCAAGAGTGAAGGTTACTCTCCTTCCTCTCTGCTATCACCCACTCTGCATATAGCCAGAGTTCTCTTCCTCCCCTCGCGTCTGCCCCCAATCGCTTCTCCCCCACACCTTATCCTCTTGCAAGGTTGCATGTGGCACGATTTCCCTCGCGTTGGTCAAGCCTGACGGCTCTACGGATGGGTGGTTCACCTCCCCATCCCTCATTAATTCCTGAGGAGCCATCTACCTACCAGCTTGTGAGACATTAAATTCGGGGACAGCGAGCCTCTTTTGGTTCTCTGGGCCAGTGAAGTCTAAATACGGTATTGATTTTCGGTGGAAGTTAACGCCACCTTTCCAGGTGCCTTCCACTGCCTCTCTGTAGCCATCGTGGTCTCTTTTTCATCATATCCCCTCTCAGCAGTCCTGCAATATAAATTCATAATATTATTCACATTCATCAACCTTTTCCACAAGGTCCATTCACATCACATATTCACATTTCTGATTTTGCCACAGTTCTTGGCCAGTCCAGTTATTTTTACAAGCTGGGGGAAACAAGGTGTTACAATTCCCTCCCCCTTAAAGGAACATCATCCTCGATGTTCTTAACTTTTAACATGAATTTCATGTATAGAAGTAAACAAAATCATATATGCCTATCTCATGGCATCCTCCATTTCCCATGTAGCCTCATCTGGGCCAAAATGTCTCCACTGCACCTTTACCTGTGCAATGGTTCGGTTCCGAAGTGGGGTTTCCTTTTAGTCCAATATGCATTGGGATTCTGGTAGAAATTCTCCCTTCGGTTCCACCTGGATCACAGACCAGTCAATTATATGACTAGCATCATGTACATATTTCTTTAATAATGAAACATGGAAAACATTATGTGCTTTTACTGTGGGAGGAAGTGCTAGCCGATAGGCTACAGGTCCCACACTATCTAGAACCTCAAAGGGTCCACAATACTGGGGTGCCAACTTGGCACAAGCTCCCATTTTCAGGGAACTTCTGGGCTTAATTCTGAGATATACATGGTCTCCCATTTTGAACTCTCTTGGAGTTCTCTTTTGGTCAGCATAACTTTTCTGTCGGTTCTGAGCGACCTTCAGATTTTGTTTTATCTGAGTCACTTGTTGTTCCATTTCTTTCAACATGTCAGGTCCAAAAGAAATCCTATTTACAGGATTACTCCAGTTGACTGGAGTATTACATGGCCTACCATAGAGGACCTCGAAGGGACTCATCTTTAAGGATGTTTGGTAGCCGTTGTTGTAGGCGAATTCTACCAATGGCAGGTAGTCTTCCCATTTCCTGGGTTGATGCACTACATGTATCCTTAACATATCCTCTAATATTTGATTCACTCTTTCTGTCTATACATCGGTTTGAGGGTGATAGGTGGTGCTAAACAACAATTTGGTCTCTAAACCAGCCATCAGTGATTTCCAAAAATTGGAAGTAAATTTTGTGTCTCTGTCAGACCTTATCTATTTCGGCATACCGTGCAGTCTGAATACCTCTTTCATGAATACCTGGGTGATATCTATCACCTTGCAGGTTGATTTGACGGGGATGAAATGAGTATACTTACTCAGTTTATCCACCACTACCATAATGGCATCATTCTGTTTTGTTGAAGTTCATAATCCAGTGATAAAATCCATGGAGATGGTTTCCCATTTCCATTCTAGGATGGGTAAAGGGTGTAATAGTCCTATTGGGTGTCGATGTTCTACCTTAACCTGTTGGCACTCTTTGCATTGGGCCAAATATTTGGCTGTGTCTTTCTTCAATCCAGGCCAATAAAATTGTTTCCGGGTGGCAGTGATCATTTTCTGGTATCCTGGGTGACCAGTATATG
The DNA here is from genome assembly GCA_009831015.1 of Picea engelmannii. Taxonomy (NCBI): domain Eukaryota; kingdom Viridiplantae; phylum Streptophyta; class Pinopsida; order Pinales; family Pinaceae; genus Picea; species Picea engelmannii. Next base: position 59,056 of record ML807695.1, on the reverse strand, counting down.
GTCTTTTATGTAGTTCATCCATAATGAACCTCTTCAAG